>CM060410.1:145376761-145586761 GCA_030545235.1 Helianthus tuberosus | reverse complement strand
TTGTATTTATGTTAGATTTTGCTGTCTTTTTGCTTCTTTTGTTAATTTTAGCTCATTTAATCCTGAAAATACAAAAGGAAGACAAAAGCACACTTTTTCCAACATTAGTACTAAAAAGGGTTAGTTTTATGCCACAATTGATGTAATTTATATGTTGCATTTTGCACACATCAAATACCCCCACACTTGAATCTTTGCTTGTCCTCAAGCAAAACTCTTTTTAATGTGGCTTTGCACACCCAAATGGAATGGGTAGAGGAGAACGTTTTTGGGCTTGTCATAGAGTGTCGGGATTTCCAAGATTTTTTTATTAAGTTTTATTTTTATTTATTTACAATCCTATTCGTCATGATTTATTTAAAACTTTTCATAAGATAAATTACTTATTAGGGCATAACATGCTTCTTTAAAATTTTCTTTATATACAAGTTCACATACCTCACGGGGATCACTCAACACTCGGCCGAAAATGTATTTTAGTGGATCACTCGAGAGCGGCATGGAACTTACTCCTACCATAGGCTTGCCAAGCAATCAATCCTCCTCCTTTTTAACTTATATTCCTTTGTAAATATCAAGAGGACTTTTTGTAAGACTTTTTATTTTTGTAACCTTTATTTTTGTAAATATCAAGAGGACTTTTTGTAAATATCAAGAGGACTTTTTGTAAATATCAAAAGGGCGAAAAGTGTAACGAGCGTAGGTTTTCGTAAGACTTTTTATTTTTGTAACCTTTATTTTGATGAAGCTATTATTCAAACAAAGTTATTTTTGATGAACTTGTTTGTTTATTTTCTTTTGCTTCATAATCAACACATTTTTTTTTTTTGAAAAGTCATACAAAAAAACCGAGCTAGTTACTAAAACAAAGGGTTAAAAATGAAAAAGGTTTTGGTGGGTAAAAGGGTGTTTGGTTTGGGTTATGAAATGAAAATGTTTAGGCTCAAAGGGGCTAACTAGGGGGATTTTGGGTAGGTGGTAAAAAAAAAGAAAAATAATGGTGTAGAAATAAAAAGGGTTAGTCCTAATGCCTCCATCATTTACTTACTCGGGTTTAAGTTGGTAAGGACCGGGAATGTATCGTCGTGGCAAGTTCTAGAGTCGCAAGAACCAAGCGGCTATTCACACAAGAAACGAAAAATGAGCATTTAGTTTAATGATATGTAATTGTATGCTCAATAAAGGCTCAAAACTCACTTTTGTGGGAATGGGTTTTTATGTGATCAAGTATATATAATCAAATTTTAACTAAGTTTGTCATGCCTTTTCATAATTTTCTTATGTTGGTTCTTTTTATCACGACGCTATAGGTTGTAAATTTGTAAAAATATAACATTTTTAGAACTTGAAATTCCCAAATTAAACCTAGACAAGTAAAACAAATTGAAAATTTTTGAAAAAATTTGGGGTGATTAGCGGTTTCAATAGAGTTTTGTATAAGGCTTGTATTTAGGACTTGCAAGATTCAAGGTTTTAGCATCCCCCCCCCCCCCCACACACACACATAAATTACACATTGTACTCAATGTGTCCCAAAAATAAGTTTTTAGGTTGATTGAATGTGTAAAAAGGTGTAAAAAGCAAAAAATTTGTGTTACTGGGCGCTGAACACGGCCCTGTGTTGTCTGGGCACGACCCCGTGTTCAAGTGCCAGTAACAAAATTAACTCAAGAGAAACTGAAGCCTGGACACGGGGGCGTGTTGAGTGAACACGGCCCGTGTCCAGTTACCTGAACTGGGTCTTTTTCTGCAGACTGTGCAGCACGGGGCCGTGTTGGGCGGATACGGCCCGTGCCGAACTTACTGTAAACGAAGAATTTCTGTCGGATGGTCCTGTTTTCCTGCATGGGGTGCTGGTTCAAGTTTCCCTTGTATCTTTTGTCATCTCAAGCGTGTTTTATTCATTTTAACACCACCCAAACACCAAATTAACTAAAACCATCATTCATTAAGTCATAGAGAGAATTACATGATAGTCCTAAAAATGAAAAATAAAGCAGAAAATAAAAGTTAAAAGTCCTAATATTAGATAGGTCAAGTGATCCGTAAAATCTTCCTAAGGAGCTCTACTTCTACAATAAGAACCAAAATTCCGGAAATAGATTTCCGGTCTAAAAGCCTTGTAGAATTCCAAGCTGAACAGTGTCCCCTAGATGTTGCTAGAGCCATTCTTCTATCTCCCTCGGGAGAAGGGAGGCGGCTTCATGTTCCTCAAAATCTTGTGGAGGAGGGGCGACACCAATCGGAACCCCTTGTAGTATGTCTCGAGGGGGCTCCGGATGCAAGGCGTACCATTCAGCCGGAATGATGACTTCCGGTACCACATTCCATGCCCTTTGGGTGATAATCGGTACCAAAGGAGGAGAGGCGAGAAGGTTCAACCTTTGGTGCAAAAGGTTGACTTCCCGGAGACATCCTTCTAGTCCCACCGTCAAATGATTAATACGGTCAACCAATGCCTCTTCCACACTTGTCACTTCATCAAGGGCTTCTCTTAAGGCGTAAACATAGTTTACAAGAGAATCTTCAACCGTTGATGATCTTCTCCCCTGCCGGTTGTTTCTGGAATGCGACGAAGAGTTTCCGCTTGTTCTGCTTGCCATTCTGAGAAAACATACCAAAAAGAGTTCAATTTTTATGGGACCAGTACTTCGAACACGACCCCGTGTTCAGATATCTGCATGATTTTAGGAACAAGGAATCTTGGAGTTTCAAATTGTTTTCATGATTTTTAAAGCATTTTTGAACAGAAACAACTTAAAACATTGTTGTAGAACTTATTCTTAACAAGATTTCATGAACAAAAATCTAACAAACATCCCAATAAGGTTTGAAATTATGGAAGGTTCAAGCTTTAATGGAAGTATGAGAAAAAATGAAGAAGATGATAGTGGATAAAAGAGGAAAGGACAAGAAGATAGTTGAGAAACTTCTTTTAGAAAATACCTAGGATGGTATGTGAGAATATTCCCCAAATCTCTGTCCCTGGAATGGTTCAAATGTGCAGGATTCTTGGCTACATTTATAGAAAACGACAGTACGTTGCGCACGGCCCCGTGTCGGCTGGACACGGCCCCGTGCGCAGATGGAATCCTGACACATTTTTGTCCGCATTCTGACAAAATCAGAAGGAAATCTTTGGGTGGACACGGGGGCGTGCTGACTTGGACACGGCCCCGTGTCTATAGTCTGTTAATGAAGTTTGTTTATTTTCAAGGAACTTTTCCGGATCGGGTGGTTCCTTACTGGATGGAACAACCCCAAAGTGCCTTAGATACCTTAATTGTTCTAGATTAAGACGAGAACGCAAGAGGTTGTCGGTGAGGGTGATTCCTATGCTATATGTAGGTGGACAAGTCCAACCCTTTTCCGGGCTCTCGTTAAAGAAGGTGTATGTTGAATCGCTCAGGTCTATGTATGCATCGAACGAAGTCGATGGAGAGTCCTTCACGGCACAATCGACACAGGGACGACTATCACTCAAGTCCTCACTAGAGTTAAAAGTATCGTCGGAAACAACGAAGTTGTTTGAATGCGGTTCCAACACTTCTTCTTGGCTATTGTCCTGGAAAAGATCATTGAAATCTTTCCTAAGTTCTTTTAACCAATTAAGAATTAGATCTTTTAATTGAAATAATTCATCGAGAAGCATTTCTCCTAGAAAATCTGGTTGGGAGCATTCAAGGGAGAGATAGGGATTATTTTTACTTTCGCCCCTCTTAAGGATACTAGGAAACGATGGGTCTATATAGTGGGGCTTATAATTTAGAAAATAACATTCTAATTCCTTATGGTTACCACCACATAATTGACACCACGTAGTACCATAAGAGTGCCGAAAGTAAAAAGTATCAGTATCACTCATGTCTGTGTCAGAAATTACCAACCGTCGGGATCTTACGGTTCTGTTTTCAGTAACTGAAACTTGGGCACGGGGGCGTGTTGAGTGGGCACGGCCCCGTGTTCAGCTACTGTCTGACTTAAAACAGGATTGCCAGTTCCAATGATTAGGCACGGGGCGTGTTCAGCGGGCACGGTCCGTGCTGAGTTCTGCAGAAGCTGAAAAATTAAGAAAAATCCTAAAAAAATGAAAAATAAGAAAAACTA
Source organism: Helianthus tuberosus (assembly GCA_030545235.1). Taxonomy (NCBI): domain Eukaryota; kingdom Viridiplantae; phylum Streptophyta; class Magnoliopsida; order Asterales; family Asteraceae; genus Helianthus; species Helianthus tuberosus. The sequence goes on along the minus strand of CM060410.1, from coordinate 145,582,654 downwards.
TTAGGTCGTTGATTCCTAACTTTCTTAAAATCCTTGTGTCCCCGGCAACGGCGCCAAAAACTTGATGCGTGTGAAGTGTTATATATATTAGGTGTATATTTTAAGCCCATTAACACTTTTTTTAGCCAAGTTTTAAATTTATAAAACATGATACTTTACTAACACTAAACACACATATGGGCAAGTGCACCCATCGTGAGCGTAGTATAGTGTTGGCAAGATACCGAGGTCGTCCAAGGACACAAGAGCTTTTAGTACCGATTTATCCTCAACGTCTAATCAAATCAAAAGTTTAGAAAAAATGTTTTTTAAACTAAGAAAAAAAAAACTAACTAAAATGCTGAAAAAAAAAAAGAAAAAAAAACAGATAGACAAGATGAGTCACTTGGTTCCGACTCGTGTATAGTGTAACCTTTGATTATTTCCGCACTTTTGCACTTATTTAAGAGATTATCTTAGTTATTGTAGTAGGCCCCTCTTTTGAAGGTGACGTTACCCTCAACCCAGTAGTTTGAGTCAGCAAGGATACAATCCTAAAGGGTCGAATTATTGAAAGATATTTAATTAAGTTATTAATGCAAATTATGGTAGGCCCCTCTTTTGGAGGTGACGTTACCCTCGACTAAGTAGTCTGAGTCAGCAGGGATACAGTCCTAAATAGCCAGGTTATAGTATTAATAGTAGTTTAACTTATGAGGGGATCAAAGAGTTTGGACCCCCGCCATCCAATACCTTTAAGTATTGAAGGAGGTCCTACTAAATTTGACCCAGGTCCATTGCAGGACCTCTAAACGCTGAACAATGGCAAGACTCTTACCAAACCGTTCCCTTAACCCCCGACCAGGTAGCCAACATACCTCCATATAGACCGTGGAGATATGAATGGTGAAAATATTTTATTTTATATAGACAGTAAAATAATGTCAAGACAACACGGACAAACGATAAGGAAGAATCACCTTCAACATAAGAAACTAGTTATTAAAGTCATTAATACAAAACCAAGTAAAAAAGTGCGAAAAGATTAAAAATAAAAAGTATTACACTAGACACTTGTCTTCACCAAGTGATGTAAGAGACTTAGGCAAATATGGCCTTGATTGTCAAGAACTCTTACGATCAATCTTGGATCCCGAGATGACTCACACACTCTATGATGGACAATGGATGATGGTGGTGGATGATGGTGTTATGGTGGTGGTGGGTGGTGGGTGAAGTGTGAGAGAGGTGGTGTGCCAAGGGAGGGTTTAAGCTTGAGCCAAGCACTTCTATTTATAGGCTGAACAGAAGCTCGGGCACGGCCCCATGTCCAGTGGGCACGGCCCCGTGTCCACATCCTTCTCTTTCTTCATTTAATGCAGCTTGTCTTATTAGTTGACCACGCCCCCGTGTCCGCTGAGCACGACCCCGTGTGCAGAAGAATCTTTGTACTATGAAGATTTGCCTGGATTGTGCGAATCTTATAGTTGACCACGGCCCGTGTCCGCTGAGCACGGCCCCGTGGTGGGCAATAGAAGCTTCTACCACTTTGTCTTTTCTGCTGACACTTGGGCACACCCCCGTGCTGGCTGAGCACGGGGCGTGTTCAGTCTTCTGTCTTCTTGTTTTGCTTGGGAAGATGCTGTCGTGGGGTCGGGCATGTCACGTTTGTTCCTTTTTTTGTATTTATGTTAGATTTTGCTGTCTTTTTGCTTCTTTTGTTAATTTGAGCTCATTTAATCCTGAAAATACAAAAGGAAGACAAAAGCACACTTTTTCCAACATTAGTACTAAAAAGGGGTTAGTTTTATGCCACAATTGATGTAATTTATATGTTGCATTTTGCACACATCAAAAAGCCACATTGATCACCTCGAAAGGCTCGATATGGATAAAATGGTTTTATCCATTCTAAACGATCAATGAGGGTGGCAACTAGAAAGGGCCTCACCCCGACACCAAAGCAAATGTTGAAAATGGAAATGGGTAATTCGAAGGGAAAAGATTAGAAAGACTAAAGCGAAACCACCGAAACCAAAAGAGAAGAAGGCAAAGGTTGCCTTGAACGATCCATGCTTTGAGTGTAGAGAGATAGGGCATTTAAATAGGAATTGTCCAACCTATCTCAAAGAGTTGAAAATCAAGAGGGATGCGGGGCAAACCTCAGGTACAATCTTTATGAAACATATTGACCTTAATGTTATTTCTTCTAACACATGGGTACTAGATACCGGATGTGGAACTCATATTTGCAATCCATTGCAAGAGTTCAAAAGAAATAGACATTACAAGAAGGGAGACACTAGTCTGCTCTTGGGCAATGGAGCGAAAGTTCAAGATGAAGCCCAAGGAGACTATGTTTTTGGAACTTCCAAATGGTTTGGAAATTGTTTTAAACATGTTATATATGCTCCTAGTTTGACTAGGAACATTATTCAAGTTTCCCTTATAAGACAATATGGTTTTGATTTATAGTTTTTGTAAACAATGACATTTATATCGATGAATGACATGTTTTACTTTAAAGCTATGCCTTCAAATGGAATTTATGAATTGGTTCATGATAATATACCATTTGATAGTTAAATGTACTAATCAATCACCAAGAAACTCAAAATGGATTTGAGTAAGACCTATCCTTGGCATTATCGCCTTGGTCGTATAAACAGATGTCGCATGTAAACACTTCGAAAGAATTGTCTTTTGGAAACAAATGAAATTGGTTCATTTGATACAAGGTAAAATGACCAAGAAACCCTTTAGTGGGAAAGAGCAAAAGATTTATTAGGTATCATACATTCGGATGTATGTGGTCCTTTTAAAGCCAATGATTAGGAATGGTGAAAAATACTTCATTAATTTTACCGACAACTATAGTAGTGGTGGTTATGTGTACTTGCTGAGACACAAAGTTGAAGTTTTGAAACGTTCAAAATCTTCAAAAGGTGAAGTACAAAATCAACTCAATCAAAGTTCTTCTTTTTGATAGAGGAGGAATCGAACTCTATTTGGATATAGTTCGATCTATGATGGCTAGGAGCGCATCATCTCTATCATTTGGGGTTACGCTTTGCTCTCCGCGGCCCATATGGCCCCAAACCAAGAAAGTGGATAAGACACATTTTGAAATATGGCATGGAAGGGCTCCATCATTATCATATTTAAACGTATGGGTTGTGAAGCTTATGTGAAGCAATACACCCCAAACAAATTAGAAATATGATCCACTAAGTGTATCTTTGTAGGATATCCTAAAGATGGTATAGGATATTAATTCTACAATCAAACAGAGCAAAAGGTATTTGTTGCTCGAAAGGCTGAGTTCATGGAAGCTAAGTTCCTTGTGGAAGGAATTAGTAGAACAGTGGAACTTGATGAGGATCAAGAACCACAAGCCGATACACGTTTGGTTAATACTAGCAATCAACAAGAGGTTGTTGAAAACGATCAAATAGTTGATCAACACACACAAAACGTTCGCAGACCTGGTAGAATTAGTAGTCCAGCTGAAAGATATGGATTTCTCATTGATGGATGCTACGTGTTAGATTCAGGTGAATCAACCACATACCATGATGCAATGTCAGAATCCGATTATGACAAATGGCTTGAAGCCATGAACGTAGAGATGCAATCCATGTATGACAACCAAGTATGGGAATTGGTTGTGCCGTCTCTTAACTCCAAAGTAGTTGGAGGTAAGTGGTTTTTCAGCAAGAAAATCGATATGCATGGTAACTTGGATACTTATAAAAGCGAGACTTATAGCAAAAGGTTTCACTCAAACTCAAAGGGTTGATTATGATGAGACCTTCTAGCCCGTGGCGATGCTAAAGTCAACTAGGATATCATTTTCCATACTTGCACAATATGATTATGAGATTTGGCAAATGGATGTCAAAACGACTTTCCTTAATAGATATCTTGAGGAAGATGTCTATATAGTTAAGCCTGAAGGTTTTGTCGATCCAAAACATCCTGACAAAGTATGCAAGTTAAAGAAATCAATCTATAGATTGAAACAAGCATCTAGAAGTTGGAATCACCGTTTTGATGAAGAGATTAGGGAATATGGATTCATCAAGAACGTCGATGAAGCTTGTGTGTATAAGATGGCTAGTGGGAGCATCATTACTTTCTTAGTATGATATGTCGATCACTATTTGGAAATAACATTCCAACCTTGGAGGGTGTAAAAGCCTGGCTTGAAAGTTGTTTTTCAATTAAGGATCTTGGTGAAGTCGCCTATATTTTGGGAATAAAGAATCTATAAGGATAGATCAAGGCGCACGATAGGTTTAAACTAAAGTGCATACATTGACAAAATCTTGAAAAGGTTCAAGATATAGAACTCTATGAAAGGTTTGGTACCTATTCAAAGAGGGGACAATATTAAGTGTGTCTCAATGTCCAAGCGCAAAGGATGAGCAGGAAAGAATGAAAGGAATCCCATATGCGTCAGCTATAGGATTCATTATGTACGTAAAGATATGCACTAGACCGGACAAGTTATGCGCTTTAAGCATAACGAGAAGATACCAGCGAGTAACGGTCATTGGGTGACTGTTATAAATATATTGAAATGCCTTAGAAGGACTAAAAATATATTTCTAATATATGGATCTGGTGAAAGGAACTCGTTGTAAAAGGTTACAGGGATGCGAGTTTCGGAATTCATTGTAAAAGGTTACATGGATACGAGTTTCTAAGCTGATCGAGATGGTTCTCAATCACAATCAGGGTAACATTGTCCACTACAGAATCAGAATACATCGCCGCTTCATTGATTGAGATAATTCATATGAAGTTACCACTTGAATTATTTCCGATCTAGGGGTAGTCCATACCATTCAGGACCCCTAGAGTTCTTTGTGATAACGAAGGTGCGATTGCTTAAATCAAGGAACCTCGTGTACATCGATAGACTAGGCACATTGAGAGGAATTTCAACTACATAAGGGATGAAGTTGAAAAAAAGGAAAAGATATGTATTCGTAAAGTTCACACTAATCAAAATATTGCGGATCCACTCACGAAGCTCCTTGAACGGGCAAAGCATGAAGGGTCATACTTGTGCCTAAGGACTTCGATATTCTAGTGATTGGATTTGATCTATTTTGTATTTGGATATTGGAACAACTGTTATTATAACTCTTTATGGTATTTTGAGTTATGTTCCATTTTAGCATGTTTAAATCCGTGAATAAGTTGCTTATTCTAAATGTCGGTAGTCGATCATACTTGTGGGAACAAATATGAATGTAAGCCTATTATGAATTTGGATTGGTGGATATTCATTAGGTATGAATATAGAGCAAATTGTTGCTGCCAAAGTTCATAGATATTTGTGGGATACAAATATTGGACTGACTCGCTCTCAAATATTACTGCATGGAATCATTTGTGATTGATCATAAGTAAATTTTAGTAAAGAAGAATATCATAGTATCCTCTGACCTGAGATGCATATTGGGTCTTGATATTCACCAAATATTGTACCTTGACTTATTTCTTCGCTGTTAGTAATATGACAGTACATAAGGCTAAGCTCAGGTGTGGTACAAGGTGATTGTGAGAGACGTATGTAGTCAAGATGGGATTTGTTCCTCTTATTCGTTGAGAGTAAGATGTCTAAGGCCTGCTAAAGTTAAATCAACAGAGAGTGATCACTCTGTGTCTCTGGATTTAACATGGCATCTGTAACGAAAGGATAAATGATAGATTCACCTAAATCATGTTCAAGTAAGGGACTTGAAAGGGATGATGTTATTGAATGGCAAATATAGTCATACGTATTGGGGGTAGTAAACCGTAGTTAGGCGTCATTTACTGCTTGCATCAATCTTCTATGTATCTTGTGCAAGTGGGAGATTGTTGGACTCTGTATGCCCAAGACACATATTACAATATTTATTTATGATATGATGTGGCTAGTACGTTTTGATCCAACTGGAGTCATACCCAAATACAAGCTAGACAAACACTTACAATATTTATTTATGATATGATCAAACAAATAAATATTAACACTTAGAATATTTAGAAATCGGTTTTCTAAATAATTGCACTTGACAAACTAATAAATTATATGGATAATTTATTTTGAGAGAATATTTATTTTTTTTATTTAATGGGTTAAATAACATTATAAAAGTTATGATTTATTGCATAAAAACTTATAAAATGTTGTGTTATGTTTATAAAAGTTATAAAACTTAATACAAGACATAAAAATAAGTTAGGAAAATTTTGATTGGGTGAGAAATTGAAGGCACATGGGCCGCCCCCTTTTGTTCTTCTCAAGGCTTTTCCACCAATCAAGACACATGCAATTGTCATAAGTTAGAAGCCTCTTGATTGGATGATCTTCCTAAAACCATTTTGGTCCAATAGGGATGCTTGCATTTGCATGTGTTAGATGCTCCATCATTGGCCAAGAATGGTGGCAATTCTCTCACAAGTTTTATATAGAATTTTTATGATAAAAATTTAAGAGATGAACTAGTAGAACTTGATAGAATTCTCTCTAAAAATTCGATTATGGAAGGGTTCCATGAGGGAATTTTCAAGATCAATTTTCAAGTGCAAGAACTCTAATAAATACTCTCATAATTTCGGCCAAGGGTTGGTTTTAAGAGGGAATTTTAGTGAGTTCATAAGTGTAGAAATCCTAGCTACAAATCAAAGTGTTTGTTGGAAGGCTTGGGGTATACAAGCTTGAGGTCTTCTACACTTGAAGGCAACCGTTCAAGAAGCATCATCATCTTCTTCATATCCTTTACTCCTTGGAAGGTAGTATTCTAAACACCCTATGGTTGTGTTTTAGTTTTGATAGCATGCACGTTCGTATAAGGATCCGGGATTGGGTTTTAGGTATAAAATAGGTTTTATATCTTGTAAGTAACATGTTTTAAATAATAATTTTCCGCTGTGTTTTTATTTTATATAGCTAAAATACTTTGATAGACATGTGAAAAACCCAACAAAAACAATCACGTATGAAGTGATATTTAATTTTGATGTGTTTGGTCTTGGAATGCTACACAGGATTTCTAGTGATTTATAAGGCAGCATTGTTATCAACAAATATAGGAGTAGATAGGAATTCAAAACCGTAGTCGCGCATTTGTTGTTGTATCCACAAGACTTGGGAGCAACAACTAGAGGCAGCAATATATTCTGCTTCACAGGATGATGTAGTAACACACGTTTGCTTCTTGCACTGCCACGTGACCAGGGGATTTCCTAAGAATTGACATCCAGTTATTGTTGATTTGCCACCAATTTTGCAACCACCAAAATCAGAATCACTGTATGCAATCAAATCAAAGCTCTCATCCCTAGGGTACCAAAGACCGGTGTAAGGGCATCCCTTCAAATAGCGAAAAATCCTTTTGACAGCTGACAGATGAGAGGCCTTCGGGTTGGCTTGATATCTTGTGAGCAGGCATGTCGGATACATGATGTCAGGCCTCGAGGCTGTAAGATACATGAGAGATCTGATCATAGCGTGATAGTATGAAGAGTTAACGCTTTCACCCTTCAAATCCGGAGTAGTGATTCTGAGGAAGTGGGGTACCAATGGGCGTTGCATCTGACATCTGGAATCGGCACAAGATGTCACCAACATATTTAGTCTGATGGATGAATATCCCAGACTCAGTTTATTGAACTTGAAGGCCCAAAAAGAAATTCATTTCCCCCATTGCGCTCATCTCGAACTTTTCTTGCATCACACGCTCGAATTGCCTGCACAAAGAATCATTAGTTGAACCAAAAATTATATCGTCAACGTATACCTGCACCAGCAGAAGATCTCCATCTTGTTCCTTAATAAAGAGAGTGCAATCAATAAGACCTCGTCGAAATCCATTCTCCAGAAGATAGTTGGATAAGGTTGCATACCAAGCTCTAGGTGCTTGATGTAAACCATAAAGAGCTTTGTTGAGCAACCAAACCCGATCGGGGTGAATAGGATCTTCAAAACCCGAAGGTTGTTCGACGTGCACCTCTTCCTGAACCACACCGTGAAGGAAAGCACTTTTGACATCCATCTGGTAGACTTTGAATCCTTTGAATGAAGCATAAGCTAGAAAGATCCGAATAGCTTCCAGACGTGCAACAGGTGCATAAACTTCATTGTAGTCAATGCCTTCGATCTGGCGAAATCCCTAAACAACCAATCTCGCCTTGTTTCGAATGACTACTCCATGATCGTCCTTCTTGCATTTGTAAACCCAGCGTGTGCCAATCTTCTTATAGTTTTCCGGCCTTTCAACAAGCTTCAAAACACCTAGCTTTTGAAATTGCTGCAGTTCATCCTGCATGGCTTCAACCCAAGAATTATCCTTTAAGGCTTCCTTCCAAGATTTCGGTTCTTCTTGTGAAACGTAACACGTGAAGGACCAATCATTTTGAAGACCAGATTCTCTGATAGCTGAATATAAACCAGCATTCTGGTTGATTCTTAGTTGATTACGCGTCTGCACCCCGCGTTGGACATCTCCTATAATGTTCTGCTACGGATGGGTATCGTGAATCCTCATTTCAGGATTTTCAGGAACACGAGTATTAATACCCAAATTGTTAATATTAAGATCAACAACCAACTCCACACCAGGAATAGGAGTAGAAGTGGATGCATTCCCTTTAGCAGTATCAACATTCTGCACATAAGGAGTTTCAACAGAAGCACCTTGAATAGGAGCAATTGGAGCTGAAGTGCCTTCAGTTGCATCATGATATTCATCATCTTCCGATGACTCATTGTAATCAGTAGCATCTTCAAATACCTCATTTTGAACCGTATTGTTGACCGAATTAGAACCTTCGGGGTTAACAATAATAGGTCTAACCAATGGAGAGCCAGCAGCGTTGTCACTATCAAATAACATTCTAGCAGCTGTAGATTCTTCGTCAAAGGTTGGCAGATTAAAGGAGTCGAATAGTCCATTGTAATCGAACATCCAAGGATCACCCGGAGCTCTAACATGATTTGTATACCTTTGAACCCTTACTTCACTCCATAGCTCTATCTTTTTGGTTGCTAGATTCCATACGCGAAAATTCAGAGTAGCATATCCAAGGAAGAAACCCTCGATAGCTTTCGCGCCAAACTTTGCCATGATTCCTGCTCAATCGAACATCCAAGGATCACCCGGAGCTCTAACATGATTCCTGCTCAATCGTAGTGCATGGACCGCCAAAAGGTTCTAGATAAGAAAGATCCGGTTTCCTTTTCTGTAGAAGTTTGAAACAAGTTTTGCCATGCCTCTTAACTGTAAGAACTCGGTTTAACGTGTAGCTAGCAGTCGAAACAGCCTCCCCCCAGAACTGAACAGGAAGCTCCGACTCTACTAACATAGTTCTTGCAGTTTCAATTATCGTCCGATTCTTCCTCTCAGCGACACCGTTTTGTTGTGGAATGTAGCAAGAACTGTATTCATGAAGAATGCCCTTAGAAGTACAGAACTCATCCATCACACGATTCTTGAACTCAGTTCCATTGTCGCTTCGGATCCTCTTCACTTTCAACGTGTATAGATTTTCAAGCATTGTAAGAAGATCCTTGAGGATTCCAGGAGTACCACTCTTGTGTGCCATAAACGCTACCCAAGAAAATCTAGAATAATCATCAGTAACCACTAGACAATAAGCATCGCCAAAGGTTGTCTTGTGTTTCATAGGTCTAAAGAGGTCCATATGAAGACGTTCGAGAGGCATGCTAACAGTGTTGATTTTCCTCAGCGGGTGAGACTTCTGCGTTTGTTTCCCTTTCTGGCACGAAACACAGATATCTTGTAGATGAAAACTTCTCACAGGCACACCATTCACAAGGTTGTTTTTCTCCAAATGGTTCATTTTTCTTAAGTGAATGTGCCCCATTCATCTGTGCCAAGATATAGACTCCTTCTCTGTGGCTTTCGAGACAAAACATGTGACTTGCGTAGATGTTGTAAATGCTTGGCTCATATCAAGAATATAAAGATCATTAACTCTTGGAGCCGATAAGAGAATCCATTCTTTTGGAATTTTGAAACCAGGTTTCAGCACATAACAACCGGCATCATCAAAATGCATGTGAACTTCTTATCGCAGATTTGCGAAACACTCAGAAGATTATGATCAATTTGACGAACATAATTGATTTTATCGAAACATACAACACCATTGGAGATCATTCCCTCTCCAGTGATGTATCCGCCTTTGTCTCCAGCAAACGCGACATAGCCTCCTCTAATATTTCTCACATCATATAGAAGCCGTAAGTCGCCTGTTATGTGCCTAGATGCTCCGCTGTCAACAATCCAATGACTACCAACAGTTCCTCCTGGAACATCCTGCACATATCATCCAACGATCAGTTGAGGATGGGGACCTAAGCCTTAGTGGTCTTGGGTCGTCCCTGAGCATCACGAAAAGTGATCTCGATTTCCTGATGGTTTTGTAACACAACACCTCCTCCTGAACTTTCACCCATCTTAGGTCTCCAAGTTTGATTTTGTTTACCAGTTTGGTTTTATGAAAAGATTTCAAAACCTCTGGTTTTAACGATTTTGATGAACTTGGTTCCCTATTAATTGATTTGACTTTCGATTTTAAATCCTTTTCAACTGCTTTAACATTTTGACATCGTTGTTTCGTTTCGTGTTCCTTAACAGTTCTTTTATCATGTTTTGGTGAAACGGGACGACGTTGAGGGTGAACCTTTTCAGTTGGTGCTTTCTCAACAAATTTATCCTTGGGAGTGTTTGTACAATTTTTAATGATGTGTCCAAACTCCCCACATTTAAGACACGTTCTCCTTTCCACAAACTTAGGAGAATCCCATCGACGAGAAGATGTCGAACCCGTAGAACCTGAGGTACTTGCTTTTTCATCACACCCGTTTGTATGTTGAGTGTAATTGTTTTGACTGTTACGTTTTAAAATCTTGACTTGTTGGACAAAATCGGTGTTTGATTTGTTTTCAAAAGTCTTAATTTTATTAGTACCCTTAGATGCTACAAATCTGACATCACTGCTTTTCTTCTGGTAACGAGCTCCTTTTGTTTCAAATTTAGACTGAGAAACGTTAGGCTTTTGAGCTCGCCTTTCTGGTTGTTTACTCTTAGCAGCAATAGGTTGTTGCTTTGTCGGTTGTTTTTTATTTCCAAATTGTTTTCTGATTTCAGCTTTTGGGATTGGATCACATTGAGTTACAACAACTCCTGGGATCGTCTTTCCCAAAAATTTGCTTGTGTTATCTTCAAAAACTTTATCAATCAAAGATGGATTGACATTTTTGATTGGAAAATCGTTGTCTGAATAAATTTTAGAATCACCGACCAAAGTGTACAACACGTTATTGCTCTTAACAGCAAACACACATTCCTTGTCATCTTGGTCAATTAGGAAACACTTTTCTTTAAGGTTTAAATTACAGATTTAAAATCCTTTCCGTTTTTAGCTAAAGCCATATTTGCCTCTTTGCACTTAGACATCTCAATAACCAAACTTTGATTATGACTATGAACCTTTTCAGATTCAAGCTTCAAATCTGCACAAACATTACAAACACTAGGAGCAGGAGTTTCAGATTTTACCCTACTGGTAGAGGCTGAGACATTTTCCATAAAGGCAGTCTAATAAGAAAAATATCCGTCTTTAGAGAAGAACTTCTCCATTTCTTTTGATGCTACAGCAGCCTTCTTGATCAGAATAGATTTCTGTCACTTCAACTCCTTTGCTTCATTCAACAAATCATCAACATCGGAACTCGCTTGTTCCTTCACATCAGATTCAGAATTATAACCACCCGAATTAGAACTTTCTTCATCAGAACTCCCGGTATAACCCGAACTATCGTCACTTTCAGAAAATTCTTCCTTGTGAACGTGATTGATGATCTTTGCATAACACGTTGTTCCTCCTCCTTCTTGATCACCTTCCCCAAATTGTACAGACCAATTACACCCTTCATCAGCTTGGACAACTAATGCTCTGGTGGTGTTTGAAGGTCCAGACTGGTTCTGGTTCTGGTTGTTGTTCACCGCTACCATCCTTCTTTCACGATTGTCTTGATTGGCATTGGAAGTACTCGTCTGATTTCGGAAAGGATTTTGATTTCCTTGTCTGCTCGGTAGGGTGCACTCACGTTTGAAGTGACCCTTTTCGCCACAATTGAAACATGTAACTGCATCCTTATCAAATCCGTACTTCGTATCCTTCTTACTTTCCAATGAAGTTCTTCCCGTTCGACTCATGTAATCCTTCACCCTTCTAACAGCACTTGCGAACGCCCACTTTATATCCATCAACTCCATTTCATCACGGTCGATTTGTTGATAATCTTCATTGGTCAAATTAATGTTTCCAATTTGACCTGCGACCAAACCGCAGTAAGCACTGACCATTGTATTAATGAGTTCCATATGCTCCTTTGCTACTTCAACGCTAACTTTTGAGAGGTTCGAAGTATCAACTCTGACAGTGTTGGTGTTTTGGGGTGGAGGATTGTTGGTATAATGTGCTTATTTTTGCTGTTGTTGTTGTTGGGCTTGTGGTTGAGATTGTGGAAGATAAGCACTTGGATCGAACTGAGGTTGAGTAGTGGTAACTTGAGGTGGAGGTTGGGGTTTTGGTAGCCATGCACTCGGATCTAGTTTAGAAAGAGCATGAGCTTGAGCAATCATATGCGCTGGCGGATGATAGGCACTCGGATAAAAAACCTGAGGTGGAGCTGATTGTGGAAACGGAAAAGAGCTTCTATATGACTTAACTACCGGTCCTCCAATACTAAAAGCAGAATCGGAAGCTACAGTTGAAACTAGAACAGCCAAGATATCTGGAAAAAAAACTAATATGTTAAATTCATCAAAATGTTTCCAACATTCACCTTTGAGCTTCCTTTTCCTAGTTGTCATTCTTATATTCCCGGTTTGTGTTTCATCGGTGGTCTCGTTTTCCTCAGTCTCATCATTAGAAACATTTTCTGTATGATCCATTTATTGTACAAACATGCAAATAATATGCATCACAATCAGTTTGTAATGTTTCAATAACGTATACTAGATGCATCTTTTGATTCTGCACTAATCTTTTCCTATGTCCCCACGAACTAATCTTTTCTTGTTGCTTTATAAATAACTCAACGAAACAATATTTTTATACATATTCATATTAATTTTCAAACACGTATTTCTTTATAGATCACCAAACAAACTATATTAAGAACTGGAACCGGAACCTATTTATAAAAATACGGTTCGGATATAGCGGTTCCAGTTCGGTTCTCCGGTTCTAGCGGTTTGGAACCGTAAACTGCTCAGCCCTACCAACAAGAATTAAGGCGGGCATCTTTGCATTCTAAACAAAAACATTATGGTTGGTTTAAGTTTCAAACATACAAGTATACAATAACACTAAAACACTTGATTACAGTTAGCAAAGAAAGTAATATGTGAAGTTTATGGCTTTAACCACTGGGATGGTGACTCGGGTGGGGTATGTCCGCTAAACTGATCATAAGCAACACATGTAAAGCTCGCAATATCATCCATCTATCCATTATAAGTTTAATCGGAATTGCATAAGAGTTTTTTATATAAGACGGTAGATATAATCTTTTAATCTCATAAGCTTGAAATGGGATTAGGTGGCGATGTAGTCTTTTGAATGTGAGCTCCATAGATGACTATAATCAATTGAAATTAATGAATCGTGAATAAGGGCTTGGAAGCTGGCGGTTGGGTTTAGGTGGATCTTATACCTGCAATCTTGGTTAACATGTGGTTTGATCTGTTAATAAATTAATTGAAAATATTGAATGTCGATGTTCTGATTGTGATTCCATTGCAGATAATTTTTCCGGGATGAAAAAAGATAAGTGTGGGTGTAGGTCCCGGATATGGATCGTCGGACAACGATGATTTCTTGTTTCGGGTGCCGAAACGGGTGCGGAATCCCCGCTACGACACAAACTGAGCGAGAGATAACCACGACAAAGATATAACAATTAAGGTTCACTCCTATATTCAAATCAAAGAGTTTGATACAAGATGATACAATAAGAAATAAACAAACTCTCAGAATATACGCTCTCTGTTCTCTATCTAGTGTGTTCTCTGTGTTCGTCTTGCAACTCTAAAACAGCGTTCAATATTTCCAGAGATACAATCACATCTAGATCATTCACTCTCCCTTGAATTACTTCATTTCCATCAACCTGTACAATGCTTGCGGAGTTCCAAAAATTCTTTAACGAGTGTCTTGTAAACAGGCGTTGAAAAGGTAATAGCTTTATGTATTCGTGACTCCCAAATCCACCGCGTAATCTCTTTCAGTTCAGCGATCTTTTCTTCAGGATCAAGAAAGGCAATTTGGTTGTGATGCTTCTCGGACATCACCTCCTCTTCTGATTTGTTTTCCTTCTTAGTCGGGGCCTTACGTTTTCTTTCTTTCGGTGCCATCTGCAATGCAAAGATCCACAATAGGTCAAAATGTCATAACATGTGTATTAGACACATGTCTATGCAAGTTCAAGTGTGAATTGGACATTTATCATTCAAATGAACATCTATTGTGAAAAGGCACCATACCTAGAAAATTCACCAAGTCCTGGACGACGAAACTTCATCATCTTGATGAAACTCCCTTCTACACGACGAAACTCCCTTGGTCAAATAAAGTCAATGTTGACCGTTGACCAGTGAGGTTTCGTCGACATCCTTTCGACGAAACTTGTTCCATTTCAAAAGGGTTTCGTCACAGGGGTTTCGTCGTCTACATTTTGAAGAAACTTAGGTTTCGTCGTCACAGAGGTTTCGACACAGTTAGGGTTTCGTCATTTTGGGGTTATCAAAATTAAGAGGGTTTCGTTGATTGGTTGTTATCCGATGATTGATTCACAAACAAATCAACCTTTGACACTTTGTTTGAACTCAAACAACAGGAAAACAACCAAGATTCAAAACCGACAAGAGTTTTTGAAACGAAAACACACCCAAAGGTTAAACATTCAAACAAGTTTTAATCCTCTGTTTTTGTTATATGAAACCCTACCCAAAACAAAGTCCAAATCATCATAAACATCCTAGTTCTATCAGTTTTATCAATCTCAAAGAACAATCAGCAAAGATGCAAATGTATAAATCAAACAACCACTCAAAACACATAAGTAAGAGTTGAAACATTCAAGTTCAAACCATTCAAAATAAAAGTAACAACAATAAAAAGTTTTAAAATATAAAACGAACTATTAATAAAACAATTCCAACCATTGGTGTTAACAATTAAAACGAATATCTTCAAACTTCATTCGATCATCATCCTCTCAATCTTCTCATAAACATCTACATAAGACTAAGTGTTAGCAACTAAAAAATAAACGAATAGAATTAACAAAATAATGATATTTACCTTTTGTGAACTCATCGAATATTTCACATTCATCCTCCTCTTTGTATATACGTTTTCCCCCGGTTCAAATCCAATGTTGCATCCAAATTAATGCCTCAACAATAATGGGGGATAACGAACTTCAATATGACTTAACTACCCGTCCTCCAATACTAAAAGCAGACTCGGAAGCTACAGTTGAAACTAGAACAGCCAAGATATCTGGAAAAAAAAACTAATAAGTTAAATTCATCAAAATGTTTCCAACATTCACCTTTGAGCTTCCTTTTCCTAGTTGTCATTCTTATATTCCCGGTTTGTGTTTCATCGGTGGTCTCGTTTTCCTCAGTCTCAGCATTAGAAACATTTTCTGTATGATCCATTTATTGTACAAACATGCAACTAATATGCATCACAATCAGTTTGTAATGTTTTAATAACGTATACTAGATGCATCTTTTGATTCTGCACTAATCTGTCACACCCTTTTCTGCGGCGGAAGCACGAGGTGTGATCATGAAAGGTTCTCATTGCATACGAAAGGTAAACATACTACATGCTCAAAAATAACTTCAAACATTACATTACTGAAAACATAAGTCAAGTGTTTACAACACAAGATAGCATATTGTCTTAAAAGTCACAACTTTATTTAACGATAAACATAGCGACATCCAAGAGCATGAGTAAAACCGCGCGCACATCCATCCTAGTTACCTGAAATATATGTGAGTTTTTGGAAAAACGTCAACATAATGGTGGTGTGAATTCATGCAGTGATTGTTTTGAATGTTTAAATACTTGAATGAAAACATAGTATGTACTTGTAGAATGTATGAATATTTGAATGTAACTCGTAAAACGTATCTGTAACTGAGTACTATGACGGTTTGAATGTATTTATAACATGTATCTGTAACTGAGTACTATGACTATTTGAATGTATTTATAACATGTATCTGTAACTGAGTACTATGACTGTTTGACTGTGTGAGATCGCTAGTGGTTTGCAAGGCCACTAACATGTGTCACGACATAGGAAGCCACCAAACCTAGGCATTTTTGTCGACTTTGACTGAGACACAGAAGCACTCATTGGTAGAAGTAGGCCAAGAGTGGGGTTGCCTGAAACCCATTAGATCTAACTTTTTGTTCCGCAGTCTGAATGTATACGTTGATTAATGGTGCTTATGGTACCCTATTCGAGACATGATCTAGAATGTTTCGCTTGAATGTTTTTGTACTCCATCATACCATTTGTAAACTTTGTAACAATTGTAACATGTATTTCACCCCCGAAGTTATAAAACTAAAAACAGTTAAAGAAAAGGGGGAGCATGAACTCACAACTTTGCGTTCCTTGCGTCGTAAACTTCACCGGATTTGCTTAATTAACGTCGTGACCTAAACGTATTTTATTATCGTTAGTCACTAGACTTGTATCGCACAAGTACAAGTCACTGTCTTTGGTATATGTAATCTTGTGTTAAAAATAATTTATATTTTTAACTAAGTATCTTACTTATATTATTTTCTCCAAAAATAAATATAAGTTTCTTGTAGTTTTTGCACTTTGCACCCGAGTTATGTATCTTGTATGTTGTATGTGTATTTTTGTTACAAAAATTATGGCGAGGTTTGTATTTGAAAATCATAGTTTAGAACACACTAGCAAACATTTGTCTAGAAAATATTTACTAAGTGTTAGGATTTTCGGAAAATTTCGCCATAGTCTCCTTTGTAAACGGAGGTGTCCATGCTAAGCAGCATATCATTTTCTTTTCGAAATCAAACCATGATCATCAATAATCAGCCCTTACGTTTTAATACGCAAAATACTATCTTTGTCGTTTCCGTTTCAATATATGAAAAACTGGACTGTTTTCGGACGAGTAAATAAAATACTTAACTTATTCCAAAAATTCCCAAATTTTTGCCGAACGTCTTAATCGACCCACAAACTATTGTGTAAAAATATCGGGGCCCAATTCATTATCAGTAATTTATAGAAAATCATTTACCGAACTATAATCAGATTTGTTACATTCTGATCACAGTCTACGGAATAATTCGTTTAAAATTCCTGGTAAGTCCGTTTGACGAAATTCCAGTTGGAGGGTCACAAATACATCAGTGACCATCTTTGGTAAAAATTTCAGGGGCTGGTTCTGTTCAGGTTTCAAGTTGTGACTGAAAACGTATGGCCCATTTTACTGCAGTAAAAATCAGCCTTAGCTGCTGTCACGAAAACAGACTTTTAAAATAGTAAACGACCTCAAAAAAATACGATTCCAGCGCCATTTTCTTCTTTTTTCGGAAATACACAATTTAGGCTTCAGAAATTCCGTTTTTCGATTTATTAAAGTCTGTTTACAGCCTGTTGAAGTCGGCTGAATAAGTAACTCAGCATGTTGTTTTGTGGTTTAAATGTTACTAAATCGTATTATCAAGTGTCCGACAACGGGTTTATCAAAAGTTCAACGATCACACATCATATATGTATTAACCAACCCTAAACCATCAAGTTTTCATCTTTATGTATCAATCATAAGTAAACTTTTTATATGCAAATTTCATATAAACTTTTATGTTCATCTACTAGTTCTTGTCACATTAGTGATTTAAAACATACTACACATTTTTGATTAATGAAACGAGATGAAACAAGATTAACAAGAGTGTAACAAAGGACTTACTACTAGCTTATAGCTAGGGATGATTCTTGTGTGAAATGATGAGTAAAAGATGATGAAAAAGACTTGAAACAAAGCTCCTTAGAACCCTTCAACTTGCAACTTCCATGGATCACCTTGTAAGTTTTGAATGGACATGAAAATGGAAGAGATGAATGTTGAAAGTGATGGTGGTGATTTCGGTTTTTGGGGCAGCCGTGAGGGAGAGAGAGAGAGTGAGGAGAGAGAGTGAAGATATGAGAATGATGGTGGTGATATTGTGCCAAGATTTTATAAGATTCATTCATATATATTAGTTACTTCCACAAGCAAGATCCACCACATAATCTAATCAAAATATATAAAGCATGGAAGGATGATATGGTGGGGTCCATGAGGGCTGATTTTCGGTTGGGGGGGGGGGGTAATGTGTAATATTTTGCAACTAGAGTGGTAATGGTTAGTTACATATCAAGTATTACTTACATAGGGTATATATTTGATATGTAGTGGGTGTTAGGGTGTTCGGGGATCACGACTAGCCAAGAAATAAATAATTAATATGTCTGGCAAAAATTTGGTGTCCCGGGTAATGCCCGGTTGTTCGGTCGGATACTGTTCCGTTAATTTGTTTAATTGTTCCGTAAGGTGCCCTTTTGTAACCCTTTTAATTCCCAACACTTAGGGAAATATTCTGGACCATAAAACGTAAATTCTGTATTACATTTATTTGTTTAAAAGCTGGTCATAGCTGAATTTAATAAAATTCTGCACTTAAAGTGCGTTTCGGGTGCTTTTTAGTGCGTATTTTTGCTTTCGGAGTGTCTATATGTTAACCCTTGTATGTACTCTTGGGTTTTAATGCATTCTTGACTTTGGACCTACACCTAGGTCTCAGTTCTAATGTCTGACTGCTTTCTGCAGTTCTGTTGACACAATGTGTCTTACCGGTGAGTTTACTAGTATTTCTGACGCAACGCTCTCGTTTATGCATAAAGCAATATTTTGTAGTATACAACGTGCATGAATTCACTTGTTTAATCATGTGTTCAGACATTGCTGACAATTAAGCACATAATTGCAGTCAATAAATAATAATTAAGGTGTACGGAAATTACCGGTTTGGTGCCAGTTGTCACAGTCTCCCCCCATTAAAATAATTTCGTCCCGAAATTCAGGCTGAACTAACTCTCGCAGGAGTCTTCTTGAATAGGTGGGGATACTTTTCTTTGAACTGGTCTTCACGTTCCCATGTGTACTCGGGTCCGTGCTTAGAGCTCCAACGTACTTTGACAAGTTTCACACTGCTCCTCCTGGTCTTGTTGACTTTCCAGTCGGTAACCTCAACGGGTTGTTCTGTAAATCGGAGGGCTTCATCAATATGCACTTCATCCACCGGGATGATCACGTTTTCTTGTGTTGGACTCTTCTTCAGGTTGGATACATGAAACGTATCATGTACTCCATTAAGTTCTTCCGGTAACTCCAACTTGTATGCCACGGTACCAATTCTTTTCAATATTCTGAATGGTCCGATGTATCGTGGATTTAGCTTTCCACGCTTTCCAAATCTGACTACGCCCTTCCAAGGTGAGACTTTTAACAACACTTTGTCTCCTACCTTGAATTCTACTGATTTTCTTTTCGGATCAGCGTAGCTCTTTTGTCGATCTCGAGCCGCCTTAATGCGTTCTCGGATCTGCGCAATCTTGTCGGTTGTCTCTTGTACAAGTTCAGGACCAACCATACGTTTATCTCCAGCATCTGCCCAACATAAGGGCGATCGGCATTTGCGGCCATACAGAGCTTCGAACGGCGCGGTTTTTATGCTCGTATGATAATTGTTATTGTAGGAAAACTCAACTAAAGGTAGATGAGTATCCCAGCTGCTTCCAAGGTCCATGACACATGCGCGAAGCATATCTTCCAAGGTTTGTATAGTCCGTTCGCTCTGGCCGTCTGTTTGTGGATGGAATGCCGTGCTTAGATCTAACTGAGATCCAAAGGCTTCCTGAAATGATTGCCAGATTCTTGAGACAAAGCGTCCATCTCTGTCTGAAATAATTGAGATTGGCACTCCATGTCGTGCCACAATTTCCCTTAAGTATATCTCTGCAAGCTTTCCAGTGCTGTCTTTCTCTCGGATCGGTAGGAAATGCGCAGATTTCGTTAATCGGTCAACTATTACCCATATCATATCATGCCCTCTCGGGGTCCTGGGTAATTTCGTTATGAAGTCCATCGAGATTTGTTCCCACTTCCACACGGGAATCTCTGGTTATTGTAGTAAGCCGGACGGTTTCTGATATTCTGCCTTAACCTTAGCACAGGTTAGGCACTTTCCAACATAAACAGCAACATCGGTTTTAAGTCTCGGCCACCAGTAATATTCCTTTAAGTCTTGATACATTTTGTCCGATCCTGGATGGATCGAATATCTCGATTTGTGGGCTTCATTAAGGATGACTTCTCGTATGCCACCATAGAGTGGAACCCAAATACGCTTCTTAAAGTATAAGGTTCCCTCTTCATTTGGCACCATGTATTTCAGCATACCCCGGAGGTATTCAGCTTGACGGTTCTCTCCTTTGAGAGCTTCTTGTTGTGCGTCACGAATGCGCGTAGTGAGGTTCGTTCGAATAATCATTTCCAATGCTCGAACCCTTAGGGTCTTAACCCTTTCTTTTCGACTTAGCGCGTCTGCTACAACCTTTGCCTTTCCAGGATGGTACTTAATCTCACAGTCGTAATCATTTAGCAGCTCGACCCATCGCCGCTGGCGCATATTCAATTCTTTCTGATCAAATATGTGTTGTAGGCTTTTGTGATCTGTGAAGATTGTACATCGAGTACCATATAAATAATGTCGCCAAATCTTCAAGGCGAATACCACCGCACCTAGTTCCAAGTCATGAGTGGTATAGTTTCTTTCATGAACCTTCAATTGTCTTGAAGCGTAAGCGATGACTTTCTGGCGTTGCATGAGTACGCAAACCAAGCCTTGTCGTGAAGCGTCACAGTATACCACGAAGTCTTCAGTGCCTTCGGGTAATGATAGTACTGGTGCATCACATAGCTTATTCTTGAGTAGTTGGAAGGCTTCTTCCTGTTTGTCACCCCAGACGTATTTCTTGTCTTTCTGTGTAAGGGTCGTTAGCGGTTGAGCTATCTTTGAGAAATTCTCAATGAATCGCCGATAATAGCCTGCTAAGCCCAAAAATTGACGAACTTCAGTTGGGGTTTTGGGAGCTTCCCAATTCTTTATGGCTTCTATCTTGGATGGGTCTACATGAATGCCCTTCTCATTCACAACATGACCAAGAAATTGTACTTCGCGAATCCAAAATTCGCATTTTGAGAACTTTGCATAAAGTTTCTCCTTTTTCAGTAGTTCCAGGATGGTCCTGAGGTGTTGTTCATGTTCTTCTTTCGTTCGTGAGTATATCAGGATATCATCGATAAATACAATCACGAATTTATCGAGATATGGTTTGCAAACGTGGTTCATCAGATCCATAAAGACCGCTGGTGCGTTCGTCAGTCCAAATGGCATCACAAGAAACTCGTAGTGCCCATAGCGTGTTCTGAATGCAGTCCTTGGTACGCTTTCCTCTTGTACTCTCAATTGATGGTATCCAGATCGAAGGTCGATCTTGGAATAGTAGCTTGATCCTTGCAATTGATCAAATAAGTCATCAATCCTTGGTAGTGGATACCGATTCTTGATTGTGAGCTTGTTCAGTTCTCTGTAGTCGATACACATCCGCAGAGTTCCATCCTTCTTCTTTACGAACAATACTGGAGCTCCCCAGGGTGAGAAGCTTGGCCTAATGAACCCTTTATCCAACAACTCCTGGAGTTGTGTAGATAATTCTTGCATTTCGGATGGTGCAAGCCGGTAGGGAGCCTTGGCTACAGGAGCAGCTCCTGGAACCAAGTCTATACGGAATTCGACTTGTCGTTGGGGAGGTAGTCCTGGCAGATCTTCGGGAAAAACATCAGAGAATTCCTTCACCACAGGAATTTCTTCGAGTTTCGGCTCCTCAGCCTTCTTGTCTACAACATGCGCTAGGAAGGCAACACATCCTTTCCTTAAGCACTTCTATGCCTTCATACAACTGATGATTCGTAGAGGCGCGTCTCGTTTTTCTCCGTGCATAATGAGAGTTTCGTCATTCGCTAAAGGGATGCGAATGATTTTCTCATGACAAATAACTTTGGCTTTGTTTTTGGACAACCAGTCCATACCGACTACTACATCGAAGCTACCCAATTGAATAGGTAAGAGGTCGATGCTAAAATTTCGTTCGCCAAGTTCTAATGTGCAGCCTCTGACAACTTCGCCCGATTCAACAAGTTTGCCATTGGCTAGTTCTATAGAATAAGGAATTTCTAATCTACTAGATTCTATTCCGAGTATGCGTTTAAATTCCACAGACATGAAGCTAAAATCGGCGCCAGTGTCAAATAATATGGATGCAAAGTGATTGTTAATGAGAAACGTACCGGTGACCACGTTAGGGTCCTCGCGTGCGTTCTTTACTCCAATCACAAATGCTCGGGCCTGAGCATTGTTTCCCTCTGGGCAGTCCTTCATGAAATGATCATTGCTTCCACATCTGAAGCATCCTTGGTTCCGCCCAGCTCTATTACCATTCCGGTTACCATTGCCATTTCGCCCATTGTTTCCATTACCATTATCATTGTGGCCTCCAATACCTTTACCCCAACAATCCTCGGTACGGTGGCCTGGCTTTCCACAGTTCTCGCACTTCCCAACGCGACAATTTCCCACATGGTGAAAGCCACAGCGGTCACACTTGGGCAGAGTGCCCTGGTATTTCTTAGCTCCAGACTCATTTACAGCTGCGAAGGTTTTTGCCTCCCTAGGTGGGTTAGTGTCACGCTTCTTGTTGTTAGAACCCTTGTTGTTGTTGCGGGTTGCTTGGCTCAGATTTGAATGCTTTCTCTTTTTGTCACCAGATGACTCAGCATGCATCTCGGTCTTCTCAGTTGGGTTCAGTGATAGTTTCTTCATACGAACACAGTCTTCAGTAAGGCTGACAGCCAGAGTTACAGCCTCGGTGATTGTTTGAGGTTTGGCCGAAGTTACCATGCCGCGAAATTCTGGGGCCAGTCCCCAAATGTAGCGTTCAACGCGCTTAAATTCGGGAGTCACCATGTAGGGAAGTACTCTAGACAGATCGTGGAACCTTCGAGTATACCCATTAATGTCAGCACCTTCCATGGTCAAGTGCCAGAACTCCGTTTCCAGTCTTTGGAGTTCAGCACGAGAGCAATATTTCTCTCTCATTCTTTCCTTCAGTTCCTCCCAAGTTAGGCCATAAGCGGCATCATCGCCCAAAGTTTGGACCTGTAAGTTCCACCAGGTCAAAGCTTCATCGACAAACAACCCAGTAGCAAAAGTGACTTGTTGATCCGCGGTACACTTGCTCATGCGGATAGTGGCTTCAGTTTTCTCCGTCCAGCGTACAAACGCTACTGCACCTCCTGTGCCGTCATAGTTCATTGGTTTGCAGTCAAGAAACTGCTTGAAAGTGCAGCCTTGAGCTGCGTTTCCTCCAGACGAATCTCCATGCCCGGTACGTCTAGCATTGCTTGGTCCTCCACTGTCTTGAGTTCGGTTTGCCTCATATTAGGCGATAGCAGCGGAGATCCGTTCTTCCAGTAGGGCGTTCAGCTCTTCAGCAGTCTTTGGCAGTGGGGGAGGAGGAGGTTGATCATCATTGCGAGCATTCACAGCTTTCCTGGGTGCCATGTTCTGACAGAACATAACACAACAGGGTTAGACATTTGTTTGATATCGTCACACTAGACAGTAGTACCATATATATATTCACAGGTATATATACCACATAAGTGACATCAAACAATTATTACTCTAGCAGAGTATTTAGTAGGCTTGCACTGAGGGAATCTATACGTGACAAGACTTGCTGTGATTTCTGTGCACTGAATTCCATAATTATGTATGCATCCATAATTACGTAACTCCTTGCACAGTCCGCACAGTTTGTTTCATCCTCGTATTTCTTCCTTCAGATGGGCCATCGCTTTAAGATAAAGTCACGTATACTTGTGACATTCTACTACTAGTTCATGCTAATTATCACACATAATTGCAAGAAATTTCTAGTCAAGGACAAGTGCTACTCAAGTGCACTCTAAGTCTCGTAGTGTCTTTTCTAGACTTATGTAAACAGTTTTAGGTAGTGGATGTCGCGGAAAGTTTTATGCAATGAAAACTCTTTGAAAAATTGTTTTCGTGAAAGGATCCTAGTGATTGTAGACTAGACTCGAGAAGGAATCCTGGTTCACTACAATCGCAGCTCTGATACCAATCTGTCACACCCCTTTCTGCGGCGGAAGCACGAGGTGTGATCATGAAAGGTTCTCATTGCATACGAAAGGTAAACATACTACATGCTCAAAAATAACTTCAAACATTACATTACTGAAAACATAAGTCAAGTGTTTACAACACAAGATAGCATATTGTCTTAAAAGTCACAACTTTATTTAACGATAAACATAGCGACATCCAAGAGCATGAGTAAAACCGCGCGCACATCCATCCTAGTTACCTGAAATACATGTGAGTTTTTGGAAAAACGTCAACATAATGTTGGTGTGAATTCATGCAGTGATTGTTTTGAATGTTTAAATACTTGAATGAAAACATAGTATGTACTTGTAGAATGTATGAATATTTGAATGTAACTCGTAAAACGTATCTGTAACTTAGTACTATGACTGTTTGAATGTATTTATTACATGTATCTGTGACTGAGTACTATGACTGTTTGAATGTATTTATAACATGTATCTGTAACTGAGTACTATGACTGTTTGACTGTGTGAGATCGCTAGTGGTTTGCAAGGCCACTAACATGTGTCACGACATAGGAAGCCACCAAACCTAGGCATTTTTGTCGACTTTGACTGAGACACAGAAGCACTCATCGGTAGAAGTAGGCCAAGAGTGGGGTGCCTGAAACCCATTAGATCTAACCTTTTGTTCCGCGGTCTGAATGTATACGTTGATTAATGGTGCTTATGGTACCCTATTCGATAATGATCTAGAATGTTTCACTTGAATGTTTTTGTACTCCATCATACCATTTGTAAACTTTGTAACAATTGTAACATGTATTTCACCCCCGAAGTTATAAAACTAAAAACAGTTAAAGAAAAGGGGGAGCATGAACTCACAACTTTGCGTTCCTTGCGTCGTAAACTTCACCGGATTTGCTTAATTAACGTCGTGACCTAAACGTATTTTATTATCGTTAGTCACTAGACTTGTATCGCACAAGTACAAGTCACTGTCTTTGGTATATGTAATCTTGTGTTAAAAATAATTTATATTTTTAACTAAGTATCTTACTTATATTATTTTCTCCAAAAATAAATATAAGTTTCTTGTAGTTTTTGCACTTTGCACCCGAGTTATGTATCTTGTATGTTGTATGTGTATTTTTGTTACAAAAATTATGGCGAGGTTTGTATTTGAAAATCATAGTTTAGAACACACTAGCAAACATTTGTCTAGAAAATATTTACTAAGTGTTAGGATTTTCGGAAAATTTCGCCATAGTCTCCTTTGTAAACGGAGGTGTCCATGCTAAGCAGCATATCATTTTCTTTTCGAAATCAAACCATGATCATCAATAATCAGTCCTTACGTTTTAATACGCAAAATACTATCTTTGTCGTTTCCGTTTCAATATATGAAAAACTGGACTGTTTTCGGACGAGTAAATAAAATACTTAACTTATTCCAAAAATTCCCAAATTTTTGCCGAACGTCTTAATCGACCCACAAACTATTGTGTAAAAATATCGGGGCCCAATTCATTATCAGTAATTTATAGAAAATCGTTTACCGAACTATAATCAGATTTGTTACATTCTGATCACAGTCTACGGAATAATTCGTTTAAAACTCTTGGTAAGTCCGTTTGACGAAATTCCAGTTGGAGGGTCACAAATACATCAGTGACCATCTTTGGTAAAAATTTCAGGGGCTGGTTCTGTTTAGGTTTCAAGTTGTGACTGAAAACGTATGGCCTATTTTACGGCAGTAAAAATCAGCCTTAGCTGCTGTCACGAAAACAGACTTTTAAAATAGTAAACGACCTCAAAAAAATACGATTCCAGCGCCATTTTCTTCGTTTTTCGGAAATACACAATTTAGGCTTCATAAATTCCGTTTTTCGATTTATTAAAGTCTGTTTACAGCCTGTTGAAGTCGGCTGAATAAGTAACTCAGCATGTTGTTTTGTGGTTTAAATGTTACTAAATTGTATTATCAAGTGTCCGACAACGGGTTTATCAAAAGTTTAACGATCACACATCATATATGTATTAACCAACCCTAAACCATCAAGTTTTCATCTTTATGTATCAATCATAAGTAAACTTTTTATATGCAAATTTCATATAAACTTTTATGTTCATCTACTAGTTCTTGTCACATTAGTGATTTAAAACATACTACACATTTTTTATTAATGAAACGAGATGAAACAAGATTAACAAGAGTGTAACAAAGGACTTACTACTAGCTTATAGCTAGGGATGATTCTTGTGTGAAATGATGAGTAAAAGATGATGAAAAAGACTTGAAACAAAGCTCCTTAGAACCCTTCAACTTGCAACTTCCATGGATCACCTTGTAAGTTTTGAATGGACATGAAAATGGAAGAGATGAATGTTGAAAGTGATGGTGGTGATTTCGGTTTTTGGGGCAGCCGTGAGGGAGAGAGAGAGTGAGGAGAGAGAGTGAAGATATGAGAATGATGGTGGTGATATTGTGCCAAGATTTTATAAGATTCATTCATATATATTAGTTACTTCCACAAGCAAGATCCACCACATAATCTAATCAAAATATATAAAGCATGGAAGGATGATATGGTGGGGTCCATGAGGGCTGATTTTCGGTTGGGGGGGGGGGGGGTAATGTGTAATATTTTGCAACTAGAGTGGTAATGGTTAGTTACATATCAAGTATTACTTACATAGGGTATATATTTGATATGTAGTGGGTGTTAGGGTGTTCGGGGATCACGACTAGCCAAGAAATAAATAATTAATATGTCTGGCAAAAATTTGGTGTCCCGGGTAATGCCCGGTTGTTCGGTCGGATACTGTTCCGTTAATTTGTTTAATTGTTCCGTAAGGTGCCCTTTTGTAACCCTTTTAATTCCCAACACTTAGGGAAATATTCTGGACCATAAAACGGAAATTCTGTATTACATTTATTTGTTTAAAAGCTGGTCATAGCTGAATTTAATAAAATTCTGCACTTAAAGTGCATTTCGGGTGCTTTTTAGTGCGTATTTTTGCTTTCGGAGTGTCTATATGTTAACCCTTGTATGTACTCTTGGGTTTTAATGTATTCTTGACTTTGGACCTACACCTAGGTCTCAGTTCTAATGTCTGACTGCTTTCTGCAGTTCTGTTGACACAATGTGTCTTACCGGTGAGTTTACTAGTATTTCTGACGCAACGCTCTCGTTTATGCATAAAGCAATATTTTGTAGTATACAACGTGCATGAATTCACTTGTTTAATCATGTGTTCAGACATTGCTGACAATTAAGCACATAATTGCAGTCAATAAATAATAATTAAGGTGTACGGAAATTACCGGTTTGGTGCCAGTTGTCACATAATCTTTTCCTATGTCCCCACGAACTAATCTTTTCTTGTTGCTTTATAAATAACTCAACGAAACAATATTTTTATACATATTCATATTAATTTTCGAACACATATTTCTTTATAGATCACCAACCAAACTATATTAAGAACTGGAACCGGAACCTATTTATAAAAATACGGTTCGGATCTAGCGGTTCCAGTTCGGTTCTCCGGTTCTAGCGGTTTGGAACCGTCAACTACTCAGCCCTACCAACAAGAATTAAGGCGGGCATCTTTGCATTATAAACAAAAACATTATGGTTGGTTTAAGTTTCAAACATACAAGTATACAATAACACTAAAACCCTTGATTACAGTTAGCAAAGAAAGTAATATGTGAAGTTTATGGCCTTAACCACTGGGATGGTGACTCAGGTGGGGTATGTCCGTTAAACTGATCATAAGCAACACATGTAAAGCTCGCAATATCATCCATCTATCCATTATAAGTTTAATTGGAATTGCATAAGAGTTTTTTATATAAGACGGTAGATATAATCTTTTAATCTCATAAGCTTGAAATGGAAATAGGTGGCGATGTAGTCTTTTGAATGTGAGCTCCATAGATGACTATAATCAATTGAACTTAATGAATCGTGAATAAGGGCTTGGAAGCTGGCGGTTGGGTTTAGGTGGATCTTATACCTGCAATCTTGGTTAACGTGTGGTTTGATCTGTTAATAAATTAATTGAAAATATTGAATGTCGATGTTCTGATTGTGATTCAATTGCCGATAATTTTTTCGGGATGAAAAAAGATAAGTGTGGGTGTAGGTCCCGGATATGGATCGTCGGACAACGATGATTTCTTGTTTCGGGTGCCGAAACGAGTGCGGAATCCCCGTTATGACACAAACCGAGCAAGAGATAAACACGACAAAGATATAACGATTAAGGTTCACTCGTATATTCAAATCAAAGAGTTTGATACAAGATGATACAATAAGAAATAAACAAACTCTCAAAATATACGCTCTCTATTCTCTCTCTAGTGTGTTCTCTATGTTCGTCTTGCAACTCTAAAACATCGTTCAATATTTCCAGAGATACAATCACATCCAGATCATTCACTCTCCCTTGAATTACTTCATTTCCATCAACATGTACAATGCTTGCAGAGTTCCAGAATTCTTTAACGAGTGTCTTGTAAACAGGTGTTGAAAAGGTAATAGCTTTATGTATCTGCGACTCCCTAATCCACCGCGTAATCTCTTTCAGTTCAGCGATCTTTTCTTCAGGATCAAGAAAGGAAATTTGGTTGTGATGCTTCTCGGACATCACCTCCTCTTCTGGTTTTTTTTTCCTTCTTAGTCGGGGCCTTACGTTTTCTTTCTTTCGGTGCCATCTGCAATGCAAACATCCACAATAGGTCAAAACGTCATAACATGTGTATTAGACACATGTCTATGCAAGTTCAAGTGTGAATTGGACATTTATCATTGAAATGAACATCTACTGTGAAAAGGCACCATACCTAGAAAATTCACTAAGTCCTGGACGACGAAACTTCATCATCTCGACGAAACTCCCTTCTACACGATGAAACTCCCTTGGTCAAATAAAGTCAATGTTGACCATTGACCAGTGAGGTTTCGTCGACATCCTTTCGACGAAACTTGTTCCATTTCAAAAGGGTTTCGTCACAGGGGTTTCGTCGTCTACATTTTGAAGAAACTTAGGTTTCGTCATCACAGAGGTTTCGACACAGTTAGGGTTTCGGCATTTTGGGGTTTTCAAAATTAAGAGGATTTCGTTGATTGGTGGTTATCCGATGATTGATTCACAAACAAATCAACCTTTGACACTTTGTTTGAACTCAAACAACGGGAAAACAACCAAGATTCAAAACCGACATGAGTTTTTGAAACGAAAACACACCCAAAGGTTAAACATTCAAACAAGTTTTAATCCTCTGTTTTTGTTATATGAAACCCTACCCAAAACAAAGTCCAAATCATCATAAACATCCTAGTTCTATCAGTTTTATCAATCTCAAAGAACAATCAGCAGAGATGCAAATGTATAAATCAAACAAGAATGGGGTTTTTGAGGGTTTCTAATCACATTCAAACAAAACAGAACAACCCTACGGATCTAAAATATGTAGAGAAACCTTTTGTATACCTTGGATTTTTATGAAAAAGTGAAGAAAATAAGGGGTTTGAAAGTCGGTGAATGGGTATGGGGTTGGAGTGTAGGAGAAGGTGAAACAGAGATTTGGTTTGAAAAAGATGACCTCTCAGTCACTGGGACCCCTTTTATACTCATCACCTCAGCGAAACTTCATCTTCGACGAAACCTTGTTTGGGCTCGACGAAACTTCAATTTGGGCTTGGTTTGGGCTCAAACAGTTAGCCCATGACGAAACTTAAATGGGCCAGTGGGGTTTCGTCGTGACCTCGACGAAACTAGGAGTTTCGTCGTGAACCAAATGGCTTTGACCAATTTTGACCAAGGTTAAAAGCAGTTGACTTTGACCATGGAGTTTCGTCGACATAAAGGAGTTTCGTCGACCTCAAAGGAGTTTCGTCGACACTTTTGTCAAAAATTCACTAAGGCATGGAAACTTGAAATTTTGCACACTTTTTAAACAGTTTTTGTTTATTGGAACACATTTCCATTTTGATTGAGTTTTTCAAATGCAAGGACATTTTATGAAGTACGTTTCAGGCTTTCGGCAGAAAACACCAAGTTACAACTTCGGCTAATTCAAAAATGAACTATACAACTACACTAGAACATAATTTAAAGCGCGGTAAACTAATCAACAAGCTATAAAAAGCAATAAATGACTGTACAAAAGCAATCTTTTTGCGAGATTCAAGGAAAAGGAATCATACCAGCTTACGGTCTTAGTCAACATGAGTTTTGTTTTGTTTAAAGCTCTGGATAAGTATACTACCTCTATTATCAGTATTATTGTCCACTTAAACTCAAACTGATCAGATGTAATCATAATTAGGAGATACGATTTACGGTAAGGATTATACTTACAAGTCGATGTTCATCCACTCACGACACATTCCCGTATCAAGGTATGCACGAGAGTTCATCTTACACGTGTGTATACCGTTTATCATCTGTTTGACCGTATAAAAGAATGTGAGATACTCACTTATTTTTTATTGAAAACAAGCCCTATGTGATAGAATCACTTATTGATGAGTAACTTGATTTTCGATGCATGAGGGCACATGAGCAAGTCCGTGAACAGGTCAGTACAATGTACAGCAGAGAGACAAACTTGACTCCCGGATAAATGTGATATATTATCACTTATTTCGTTTGGACATGTGATTGTTGATCACTTATTCAGGTCGAATGCAATATGTACACGTATGTATAGTATCATAGAAGATCTAGACTTCGTCTCCGTTATATTTCGGTAAAAGATACAACCATGCTACCTAGATGATAAGCAGCATAAAGACCGAATATCTCAGAACCTCGGAAATCTCTCAAACAAAATTTCGGTACTAAGACCATATGCCAATGAATGGTTCCCACCTGACTTGAAGTCTGTTAGGTTTGTATCATCCTGCACATTTTAGTCTAATTGTTAGCCTACTGATACATCGTTAGTAGAGATACTTATCATTTCTCAATTTTTTGTTTTACATTTTGAACATGTTGACCGACCACACCAATGAATATCATCATCTTCCTTTTTCCAAGAAACTCATTTTTTATTTTCTATTTTTTTTTTTTTTTGAATTTTTCAAACGGAAAGACAGAAAGTAAAGACATATTTTTGGATTATTGAAATTTTCAGATGTTTTTGTATTTTTCTTGAATAAATTTACTCCCCCTGAAATGCTAAAAGGTGAAAATCTTTTTGAATTTTTAGAGTTTTTAAAGAAAATATTTACAAAAACGATTAGCCAAAGAAGTTACTCAGGTATCACCTTAATGCCATTGACCAAAAGTAGATAATCAAAACGTGATTTATCAAAAGCTTTTGTAAACAGGTCTGCACGTTGGTGATCGGTGTGAACTTTAACAACATCGATTAATCTTTTGTCAAAACAATCACGTATGAAGTGATATTTAATTTCGATGTGTTTGGTCTTGGAATGCTGCACAGGATTTCTAGTGATTTGTAAGGCAACATTGTTATCAACAAATATAGGAGTAGATAGGAATTCAAAACCGTAGTCGCGCATTTGTTGTTGTATCCACAAGGCTTGGGAGCAACAACTAGAGGCAGCAATATATTCTGCTTCACAGGCTGATGTAGTAACACACGTTTGCTTCTTGCACTACCACGTGACCAGGAGATTTCCTAAGAATTGACATCCAGCTGTTGTTGATTTGCCATCAATTTTGCAACCACCAAAATCAGAATCACTGTATGCAATCAAGTCAAAGCTCTCATCCCTAGGGTACCAAAGACCGGTGTAAGGGCATCCCTTCAAATAGCGAAAAATCCTTTTGACAGCTGACAGATGAGAGGCCTTCGGGTTGGCTTGATATCTTGCGAGCAGGCATGTCGGATACGTGATGTCAGGCCTCGAGGCTGTAAGATACATAAGAGATCCGATCATAGCGCGATAGTATGAAGAGTTAATGCTTTCACCCTTCAAATCCGGAGTAATCCCGTGATTCTGAGGAAGTGGGGTACCAATGGGCGTTGCATCTGACATCTGGAATCGGCTCAAAATGTCACCAACATATTTAGTCTGATGGATGAATATCCCAGACTCAGTTTGTTGAACTTGAAGGCCCAAAAAGAAATTCATTTCCCCCATTGCGCTCATGTCAAACTTTTCTTGCATCACACGCTCGAATTGCCTGCACAAAGAATCATTAGTTGAACCAAAAATTATATCATCAACGTATACCTGCACCAGCAGAAGATCTCCATCTTGTTCCTTAATAAAGAGAGTGCAATCAATAAGACCTCGTCAGAATCCATTCTCCAGAAGATAGTTGGATAAGGTTGCATACCAAGCTCTAGGTGCTTGATGTAAACCATAAAAAGCTTTGTTGGGCAACCAAACCCGATCGGGGTGAATAGGATCTTCAAAACCCGAAGGTTGTTCGACGTGCACCTCTTCCTGAACCACACCGTGAAGGAAAGCACTTTTGACGTCCATCTGGTAGACTTTGAATCCTTTGAATGAAGCATAAGCTAGAAAGATCCGAATAGCTTCCAGATGTGCAAGAGGTGCATAAACTTCATTGTAGTCAATGCCTTCGATCTGGCGAAATCCCTAAACAACCAATCTCGCCTTGTTTCGAATGACTACTCCATGATCGTCCTTCTTGCATTTGTAAACCCAGCGTGTGCCAATCTTCTTATAGTTTTCCGGCCTTTCAACAAGCTTCAAAACACCTAGCTTTTGAAATTGCTGTAGTTCATCCTGCATGGCTTCAACCCAAGAATTATCCTTTAAGGCTTCCTTCCAAGATTTCGGTTCTTCTTGTGAAACGTAACACGCGAAGGACCAATCATTTTGAAGACCAGATTCTCTGATAGCTGAATATAAACCAGCATTCTGGTTGATTCTCAGTTGATTACACGTATGCACCCCGCGTTGGACATCTCCTATAATGTTCTGCTACGGATGGGTATCGTGAATCCTCATTTCAGGATTTTCTGGAACACGAGTATTAATACCCAAATTGTTAATATTAAGATCAACAACCAACTCCACACCAGGAATAGGAGTAGAAGTGGATGCATTCCCTTCAGCAGTATCAACATTCTGCACATAAGGAGTTTCAACAGAAGCACCTTGAATAGGAGCAACTGGAGCTGAAGTGCCTTCAGTCGCATCATGATATTCATCATCTTCCGATGACTCATTGTAATCAGTAGCATCTTCAAATACCTCATTTTGAACCGTATTGTTGACCGAATTAGAACCTTGAGGGTTAACAATAATAGGTCTAACCAATGGCGAGCCAGTAGCGTTGTCACTATCAAATAACATTCTAGCAGATGCAGATTCTTCGTCAAAGGTTGGCAGATTAAAGGAGTCGAATAGTCCATCGTAATCGAACATCCAAGGATCACCCGGAGCTCTAACAGGATTTGTATACCTTTGAACCTTTACTTCACTCCATAGCTCAATCTTTTTGGTCGCTAGATTCCATACGCGAAAATTCAGAGTAGCATATCCAAGGAAGAAACCCTCGATAGCTTTCGCGCAAAACTTTCCATCCTGCTCAATCGTAGTGCATGGACCGCCAAAAGGTTCTAGATAAGAAAGATCCGGTTTCCTTTTCTATAGAAGTTTGAAACAAGTTTCGCCATGCCTCTTAACTGTAAGAGCTCCGTTTAACGTGTAGCAAGCAGTCGAAACAGCCTCCCCCCAGAACTGAACAGGAAGCTCCAACTCTACTAACATAGTTCTTGCAGTTTCAATTATCGTCCGATTCTTCCTCTCAGCGACACCATTTTGTTGTGGAATGTAGCAAGAACTGTATTCATGAAGAATGCCCTTAGAAGTACAGAACTCATCCATCACACGATTCTTGAACTCAGTTCCATTGTCGCTTCGGATCCTCTTCACTTTCAACGTGTATAGATTTTGAAGCATTGTAAGAAGATCCTTGAGGATTCCAGGAGTATCACTCTTGTGTGCCATAAACGCTACCCAAGAAAATCTAGAATAATCATCAGTAACCACTAGACAATAAGCATCGCCAAAGGTTGTCTTGTGTTTCATAGGTCCAAAGAGGTCCATATGAAGACGTTCGAGAGGCATGCTAACAGTGTTGATTTTCTTCAGCGGGTGAGACTTCTTCGTTTGTTTCCCTTTCTGGCACGAAACACAGATATCTTGTAGATGAAAACTTCTCACAGGCACACCATTCACAAGGTTGTTTTTCACCAAATGGTTCATTTTTCTTAAGTGAATGTGCCACATTCATCTGTGCCAAGATATAGACTCCTTCTCTGTGGCTTTCGAGACAAAACATGTGACTTGCGCAGATGTTGTAAACGCTTGGCTCATATCAAGAATATAAAGATCATTAACTCTTGGAGCCGATAAGAGAATCCATTCTTTTGGAATTTTGAAACCAGGTTTCAGCACATAACAACCGGCATCATCAAAATGCACGTGAACTTCTTATCGCAGATTTGCGAAACACTCAGAAGATTATGATTAATTTGACGAACATAATTGATCTTATCGAAACATACAACACCATTGGAGATCATTCCCTCTCCAGTGATGTATCCGCCTTTGTCTCCAGCAAACGCGACATAGCCTCCTCTAATATTTCTCACATCATATAGAAGCCGTAAGTCACCTGTCATGTGCCTAGATGCTCCTCTGTCAACAATCCAATGACTACTAACAGTTCCTCCTGGAACATCCTGCACATATCATCCAACGATCAGTTGAGGATGGGGACCTAAGCCTTAGTGGTCTTGGGTCGTCCCTGAGCATCACGAAAAGTGATATCGATTTCCTGATGGTTTTGTAACACAACACCTCCCCCTGAACTTTCACCCATCTTAGGTCTCCAAGTTTGATTTTGTTTACCAGTTTGGTTTTATGAAAAGATTTCAAAACCTCTAGTTTTAACGATTTTGATGAACTTGGTTCCCTATTAATTGATTTGACTTTCTATTTTAAAGCCTTTTCAACTGCTTTAACATTTTGACATCGTTGTTTCGTTTCGTGTTCCTTAACAGTTCTTTTATCATATTTTGGTGAAACGGGATGACGTTGAGGGTGAACCTTTTCAGTTGGTGCTTTCTCAACAAATTTATCCTTGGGAGTGTTTGTACAATTTTTAATGATGTGTCCAAACTCCCCACATTTAAGACACGTTCTCCTTTCCACAAACTTAGGAGAATCCCATCGACGAGAAGATGTCGAACCCGTAGAACCTGAGGTACTTGATTTTTCATCACACCCATTTGTATGTTGAGTGTAATTGTTTTGACTGTTACGTTTAATCTTGACTTGTTGGACAAAATTGGTGTTTGATTTGTTTTCAAAAGTCTTAATTTTATTAGTACCCTTTGATCTTACAAATCTGACATCACTGCTTTTCTTCTGGTAACGAGCTCCTTTTGTTTCAAATTTAGACTGGGAAACGTTAGGCTTTTGAGCTCGCCTTTCTGGTTGTTTACTCTTAGCAGCAATAGGTTGTTGCTTTGTCGGTTGTTTTTTATTTCCAAATTGTTTTCTGATTTCAGCTTTTAGGATTGGATCACATTGAGTTACAACAACTCCTGGGATCGTCTTTCCAAAAAATTTGCTTGTGTTATCTTCAAAAACTTTATCCATCGAAGATGGATTGACATTTTTGATTGGAAAATCGTTGTCTGAATAAATTTTAGAATCACCGACCAAAGTGTACAACACGTTATTGCTCTTAACAGCAAACACACATTCCTTGTCATCTTGGTCAATTCGGAAACACTTTTCTTTAAGGTTTCAATTACAGATTTAAAATCCTTTTCGTTTCTTGCTAAAGCCATATTTGCCTCTTTGCACTTAGACATCTCAATAACCAAACTTTTATTATGACTATGAACCTTTTCAGATTCAAGCTTCAAATCTGCACAAACATTACAAACATTAGGAGCAGGAGTTTCAGATTTTACCTGACTGGTAGAGGCTGAGACATTTTCCATAAAGGCAGTCTGATAAGAAAAATATCCGTCTTTAGAGAAGAACTTCTGCATTTCTTTTGATGCTACAGCAGCCTTCTTGATCAGAACAGATTTCTGTCACTTCAACTCCTTTGCTTCATTCAACAAATCATCAACATCGGAACTCGCTTCTTCCTTCACATCAGATTCAGAATTATAACCACCCGAACTATAACTTTCTTCATCAGAACTCTCGGTATAACCCGAACTATCGTCACTTTCAGAAAATTCTTCCTTGTGAACGTGCTTGACGTGATTGATGATCTTTGCATAACACGTTGTTCCTCCTCCTTCTTGATCACCTTCCCCCAATTGTACAGACCAATTACACCCTTCATCAGCTTGGACAACTAATGCTCTGGTGGTGTTTGAAGGTCCAGACTGGTTCTGGTTCTGGTTGTTGTTCACCGCTACCATCCTTCTTTCACGATTGTCTTGATTGGCATTGGAAGTACTCGTCTGATTTCGGAAAGGATTTTGATTTCCTTGTCTGCTCGGTAGGGTGCACTCATGTTTGAAGTGACCCTTTTCGCCACAATTGAAACATGTAACCACATCCTTATCAAATCCGTACTTCGTATCCTTCTTACTTTCCAATGGAGTTCTTCCCGTTCGACTCATGTAATCCTTCGCCCTTCTAACAGCACTTGCGAACGCCCACTTTATATCCATCAACTCCATTTCATCACGGTCGATTTGTTGATAATCTTCATTGGTCAAATTAATGTTTCCAATTTGACCTGCGACCAAACCGCAGTAAGCACTGACCATTGTATTAATGAGTTCCATATGCTCCTTTGCTACTTCAACGCTAACTTTTGAGAGGTTCGAAGTATCAACTCTGATAGTGTTGGTGTTTTGGGGTGGAGGATTGTTGGTATAATGTGCTTGTTTTTGCTGTTGTTGTTGTTGTTGGGCTTGTGGAAGATAAGCACTTGGATCGAACTGAGGTTGAGTAGTGGTAACTTGAGGTGTAGGTTGGGGTTTTGGTAGCCATGCACTCGGATCTGGTTTAGAAAGAGCATGAGCTTGAGCAATCATATGCGCTGGCGGATGATAGGCACTCGGATCAAAAACCTGAGGTGGAGCTGATTGTGGAAACGGAAAAGAGCTTGTATTTGACATAAACGCCGTTTGAAGCTTCGGTTGCTGAACGGAACTGGAACTAGCTGGAGGATTAAAACCTCCTAGATACATTTCCGTGTTTTGAGGAAGTGTTATCCGTTTAGCTTTGCGGATTTCCTCGTCATTTTTATGCTCCAACTTCTGAACGAACTCATAGATACTAACAGCATCCAAGAAGCCTGTATGCTTTAAAAGTTCTATGAAAGGACTCCACTTCGGAGGTAGAGCATCAGCAAACCGTGCAACCATCTCCTGTTGAGTTGCAAGAACAGCATAAGAATACATTTCACTAATCAAATGATAAAAACGAGTAGTCGTATCATTTAGGGTTTCATTCTCCAAGAATTGAAATGATTCAAACTCTTTCTTCAACAAATCATGGCGTGTCTTTCTAGTAGCCGCATTTCCTTCTCCTCTCGCTACCAATGCATCCCATAAAGCTTTCGTGCTAGTAAAGTAAGCGAATTGATGATAGATTTCTTTGTGAAGTGCTTGTGTAAGAATAGCAAACGCCTTCTTCTCCAGATCATATGCCTTTTTGTCATCTTCTAGCATATGAGCAAAACCCGTTGCACTTGATCCTGCTTCTTCGAGGGCAGTGTTGTATGGAGTAGTGAAACACGTCCATAGTTCTGTGTTTTGCCCTAGAACGTATGTGTGGAAACGACCCTTCCATGATGGATAGTCGTTCATGTGATTCAACTTTGGCGGGCGATTGTTGCTGCCCGTTTCACTCTCGCTAAGCAAAAGATTTTGAATGCTTTGATTTTGATTCAACACCAATGCCCATTGACTTGCACTTATAGATTGTGGAGGCATGATATTCCTTAACCACGCGGCTGCGGAGGTTTGATCTTGACCTGGTCGTGGGTCCGTACTCCAATCCCATGGACTTGTACTACTCATATTTGATATATGAAATAGAATACCTGATCAAATACTTGAAAACACAATGTTAAGACACTTTTACAAGACTTCTATGGAAAACTGACAAATGATCTCGACGAAACTCTCTCCATGAAACTTTAGGGGTTTCGTCGAGGTACCTTTAATGAAACTTTAGGGGTTTCGTCGAAGTTGCTTATGGCGAAACTCAGGGGTTTCGTCACTTGGAACTTTCGTCGAGATAAGGTCCAGACAGTTGGTGAAAGTTGGTGAGATTTTCTTTTGAAATCTTATTTTTTTTACTGACACACAGAACACTTATTTTCAACTCACAACATACCTCTTTTACCAAACAAGTATGGTGACCGTATTTTAATCCTTTTTCAATTTCTTTTAATTTTAAATTGTAAATTGCAAGAAATATCCCAAGAACAATATGAAGGTCCTTTGAAGATATGAAGACCAAACCCAGAATATATGAACTTTCCGGTCACAGAACAAATTTTCCGAAACACGAAATTGCTTAAAACTTTCACTAAAAACCCGGTTTATCACATGAACAATCAATCTAACAAGGTTTTTGATAAAACTTTTTAGTAATCAACAAGATCAACAGATTTTAATGAAAACTTTTCTAGAAAAGTTTTCATTTTTTTTTGTTTCAAGAACAAAGGTTTTCAGAAAATCATAAACAACCAGTTTTAACACTTGATAAAAATCCAAACTATGTTTGATTTTAAACAAGGATAAGAGCCAAAGCTCTAATATCACTTGTAGGTCCCGATTTCTGAGGATCGATAACGAAACCAAATCTCTTGTTTATCACAAACACGGTCACGAATGTCGAATCCTCGTGACTATGCCAAACCAAACATATATAGTAACAACACAAGGGTAACCAATGAATCACAGTCAATTGATTAGATGAGAACACGGTTCAAACAGATACACACACAGTTTGAAGTAAAATTCTCAGGGTATGCTCTCATCGTTTCTAAGAGAAACTATGTGGTGTTTATATAGCAGCCCAGGCCCAACAGTGATGAAACTAGGATTGGGCCCGACGAAACCTGACTTGGGCCTGACGAAACCTCCTGGACGACGAAACTCTAGGAGTTTGGTCACCCATCACGACGAAACATGGGGTTTGTGACAAATAGGAGTTTCGTCATGATGGTCTCGACGAAACCTGGGGTTTCGTCGAAGGCTGCAACTGTTGTGTGCTGCAAACTGTTAACAGTTTGCAGCAAACTTATAAACACACAAACAAACATATTAAACCATTCACTAATACAAAATGTAGCGTTAGACGGTGTCAAGGATTTTTTTTAGACGGTGTTAAAGTAATAACACCGTCTTAAAACCAATACCAATATGAACGTTAGGCTCTTTTAAATAAAATATTCAATAAAATTCAGAAGAACATCGTCTAATGCTTAAACACCGTCTTATACTAATTTCTCCAACCTTTAGACGGTGTTGTCTCTGAACACCGTCTTATAAATATTCAATAAAATTCAAAAGAACCCCATCTAATGCTTAAACACCATCTTATACTAATTTCTGCATCCTTTAGAAGGTGTTGTCTGTGAACACCGTCTTATAAACTGAAAAAGATCGCTGCACATAACAACCACCAAAACCTTATCTCTTTCAATTCCTTTCATCTTCCTCATTCAATTCCCTCATCTTCCACATTCAACTTCTTCATCTTCTTCATTCAATTTCACCATTAACAACCTTACAAAGTTTCAAGGTTAGTTTTTTTTCCCTTTACTTATGTTATTTAATGTTTTTTAGTTTTATAAGTAGTACTTATATCATGTTTAATTATATGTTTTCTTGTTAAAAATTCAAATTTGATGTTTTCTTGCTTTGTTTTTATAAATCACTAGTACAATGTATATAAAAGTTAGTTTATATATAGTAATAAAGTATGTTTAAGTTTTAACCTTATTGTAATATGTTTTTAGTGAAATATAAAATTTCATAGCATCTCGTTAAGCCTTAAACATTTGTTTTATAAATCTTTTTTCACTATACATAAAGTTCTCAAATATATATTAGTGAACTGAATATTAAATCAATTTTATAGAGTTACTATTTACCAACAAATGATTCTCATGAAGTATGAAGAGCTTGATAGACAAGAACCGTTCGCATTCATCTTTTCTTTGTCATCATAACCGCACTCTATTATTTCATTTATTGATGATAATCATATTTATAAATCTGTCATGGTTATTCAATAACAATTAGATGTTATTTATATTTTTATTAACATATAGATGTTATTTATATTTACATTTACATATAGGTGTATAAATATAGATTTAGATAACCCTTTAGAGTTACTCGTCTAAAATTTATCTAATAGAGATAAATTTTGGATTGTCCCGTTTTGGGACTGCTTTTAGAATATTCTATCTCATTTAGGATATGTATACATTTTAACGAAACATCATTTAAGAAAAGATCGGTTGGTATTTCCTCTACTCCTACGGGTTTGCGGTTTTATGCATACTTGGGGAGTTAAGGGGAAATGCCGCCGATTTTTTCTTAAATGTCGTCTCGTTAAAATGTATACTTATGAGATGGAATATTCAAAAAGTGGGTTAGGATTCACCGCCTTAGAGCATTGATTTACATCATACGCATACGCATACGCTCACATCATTATTTATTTAGTTTAATTTTCAGATGGAGGATCGTGAATATTGGATGTACCTTAGAAGTCGTACGGATGCAATATATATTATGGGTGTTCAAAGTTTTCTTAAGGCCACCGAAGCTCATCGGGTGAATATAGGAGATCGATTGATATTCGTCCATGTGCATTGTGTACAAATTTTCAAAAAAATGACATTAAAGAAATAAACTTGTATTTATTCATATATGGTTTTATTCCTGCATATACTTGTTGGTCAAAGCATGGGGAATCGCTTGCTAACCGTAGTACGTCGTCTTTCAATATAGACAATGAGAAAGAGGATAATAATGAAGAATATATTGATCATGAAAATGCCACTTTAAATACCAAAGGTAGTTTATATTACTTTAGTTATTATTTGTTTTATATTATAACAATGGTTTATTATTATAGATGCAGCTTTCCTCGGAAGTTCCTATTCAGGTAAGAATTAATGATTTTTTGGCTGATGATATTTTACTACCCGATGGATTTTTGGACACAATGAATTCGTCTGAATGCCCTCAAAATCAAGATGTCGAACAACAAATGGTAATCAATCATTTAATCTTAGTTGTGTGCTATATAGGATGGAGATCATTTCAGAACTCATAAAGTTTTTCAGAACTTTAAGAACTGATCAAGATTAATTGATCAATGGCTTAAGTTAATAATGGCATTATTGTAATTAAAGGAATTGTGAGTGACATTTTAATAGCTGAAAGGGTATTTTAGGAAAAGTAAAACAAATCAGTTCCTAATTTATCTCCATCTCTCTCTAACTTAAAATTCGATAGTATCTTTAATTTTATGTTTTTAGTAGCTGAAAAGCGTATTATTGTAATTAAAGGAATTGTGAGTCACATTTTAATAGCTGAAACGGATTATTTGATATTTTCGGTTATGAGGCCTGTTGTTCAAAAGTCCCAAATGGAACAACCAAAGCCGAAAAAAGCTATGGCAACACAAAACAAGTGCAAAGGCAAACGAAAACAGGTTCAAGCTAAATTGACATATCAAGAAAAACAAGCCGAAAAAGTGAAGTTACATTTGCAATTGATCGAACTAAGACCCGAATGGTATAAGAAGATGGTTGCTCGACTAGGTGGATACATCGGGAACGACTGGGCTACTACACTTCCATATTCAGCTCCTGATAATATGTTTCCTAGCAAAAGTGGTACCTATATTGAGGCTGAATCAATGTTAGCATTATTTGTCAAAGACTGGGTTGATCTCACCATTGTGTTTTGGTTTACATTGTAAGTTGTTATCACTATAATATTGTATAGATATAACTGAATTTATTAAGTTTTATCATATATTTTATTCTTGTTTTAAGGTACTTTTATAAGGAGTTAGAGGCTAAAAAAACGCAACCGATGTGCATTTTTAAATGTGAACGCAATCACAGGTGATATGTGCAAAAGAAATCCTAGAGAGGTTGAAGATCACATTTTCAGTTTAGCGACTCATCATGTCGATAAAGATTTCATTCTTGCACCGCATTTGGCTGAGTAAGTTTTTTTTTAGTTAACTTGCTTTTATTTTATTTCTATGATTCACCTAACTATTCTATAACGCTAATTTTGTAGCGACCATTGGTCTTTGTTCATCATTGCCCAACACATAGGACATG
Organism: Helianthus tuberosus; assembly: GCA_030545235.1. Taxonomy (NCBI): domain Eukaryota; kingdom Viridiplantae; phylum Streptophyta; class Magnoliopsida; order Asterales; family Asteraceae; genus Helianthus; species Helianthus tuberosus. Next base: position 145,539,938 of record CM060410.1, on the reverse strand, counting down.
TATATATTTTGGATTCAACAAAGATAAAAGGCGAAAAGAATGCTTCTAACTATCGTCTTTCAAGCCTAATTCCTACCGCCTTAGGATCCAAGTTCAACTACACAATGGTTGATGTATGTGTGTTTGCTATTTCTAAATTGTTTGATTTTCGTTACTTTTAAATAATAATTTGCTAATTTATTATAGTGTAAGCAACAAAAGGGTGGATGGGAATGCGGCTACATGGTTCTCCAACATATGTTTGACTTTGTCAATTTGTATCAAAACCAATTTCCTGATGAAGTAAGTAAAATATACTTGTTTATCAATTTATTACTTAACTATTTTTTTTTAACTTTGAAGGTTTAGATGTATATAACATGTAAATATATACATAGCTTTATTGCCGATGTTGTTATCGATTTTTCTCTTTGCCTTTAGATTTTTTCTATAATATTAGTAATAACTCTTTCTATCTACTTTTATTTTAGATGTGGCACGACACGAGAGAGGCTACGGATAATGAAATAGATGTTTTGTTGATGATGTTGATGCGAAGTTTTTTAGCGAGTTAGGTATTTCTTTAGTTTAGCTTATGTAGTTTATTTATACGATTTAACGTAGTTTGTTATGCATTCACAAATGATTGTAATTTGACGGGTTTATTTTCGAATTGGATGTCTACGGGTTTATTTTGGATTTGAATGTGTATTGTTTTGGTTTAATTTGAAAATGTTCCATTGGTGTATATAAGGTTGATGTATTTCTGGAAACCTTTTAAATGTTTTTATGTTTTTTTTTCCAGCAAATGTATTTCTGGAAAACATGTATTCAGTAAATGTTTTTTTTTTTCGGTGTTAAAAATGATATTAAAAGACGGGGTTCACTAAGTTTATAAGACGGTGTTAAAAATATTTGTTTTAATAAATGTTTTGATATTAAAAGACGGGGTTCATCAAGTTTAAGCCGGTCTGAACACCGTCTATAAGACTTGATTTTAAACCAGTGTAGTTTAAGACGGTGTTGCAAACACCGTCTTAAAACTCATATCACCCTGTCTAAAGCTCTGTTTTGTAGTAGTGATTATGCAACATGCATTGTCATTTAACTTACATATCAAACGAGACAAACTTTGTCGGACACAAGTAGGATAGGAGGATATCCGACTTGGTCGACGGTGAATTACAGACTCGATAATTATAAAAGACCGTAAATAAAATCGTTAATAAAGACAAGTTACAGACACTAAAAAGATGCATCAACAGTGGGGAGGTGATGTAGGGTCGAAATACGTTATAGTTTACATTAGTTTGTGTCGGTTATTAGTGTGTTAAGTATGCTAATTATTATTCGTTATATGTTTATCGAGTATTGATGTTTTTATGCTTAACAGGTATTATACGAGGTTAAACGAGTTAAAAGTGGGTTCAGATGGGTTAATGCAAGAACGGAAACGAAAGTAAGTCACCTGGAACATCCCAGCGACACGCGGTAGGTTATTTGGAGACGTCCGCGATGCGCTGAAGCTCTCAAGTCATGTCGGTTAAAAAATTAAACGTGATGGTCAAGTTAGTGACCCCCGCGACACACGGGGGTGTCTCGTTTTACTCTGCGACGCGCGGCCAAGAACAATTACCAGAATTGTATTTAAACGGACAAAACTTGAATTTTAGCTCACCAATTCCATAATTCTCAATCTACAACCGTCGTATGCGAACCAAAGGACGAATTATTCATCATTCTTTCATCTTTCAAGCTTTCCATTGTTGGTTAATCATTCCCGAATCAATATTGAAGTAGTAATGACAACCATGCGCGGCTAAAACGCTTGTAGCTCCTGCCCGGATGAACGATTGTGTAGTTTTGCACTGAACTTTGTTGTGGATTCTTTGTAACCGGTAAATCTTGACTACTTGTGTTGGATTTGTGAAACGTTTTTTATATTTGAATTATTTGTCATTTATCAAGCGTATTGGCAACTTCCTTGCGTTGTTGGCGGGTTGGTAAATTGGTAGATAATTGATATAATTAAACGGATTATTGGATTGTATGGTGAATTTTAAAAACTGTCTCTAATAATTAATCCCAAGACCATGTCTATATGGTGTTTTGAATCTATAAACGGGTTTTTGTGTTAAAACGAGCAATCAGGATTCCAGGTGGGGTTGCTTTTTCTCATATTGATCACAACTTCTTTAATTAGTTTTCTTATTTTTAAAATCAATTAATCAAACCCCCAATCTAGGTAATTTTAGTTTTAGTTAAAATTTTCTACACTGGCCACAAATTCCCTATAGATACGCTACCCTACTTACGCTATCTACGTAGTTTAATTAGATTTTTTATTGACCCTTACGACAGTCATCGAAAAGGATGAAACCCGATTGGCCAAAATAACTTTCTGCAGATTAAGGTCCTCCGCGTCGCGCAACAAAGAGGTATTAGGAGAACGCGCTACGCAGCGTGTTGATTAGAGTTTCATTTGTCGTTTTTAGTCCCTGAACATATATTTGTTGTTATTTTATGCTATAAACTTCTATTTTAACATGTTTTCAAATATAGGAAGTGTATGTATGTACGTATGTACGTATGCATGTATGTATGTGATAGTTGTCGTGCATGTATGATTGATAATTCGATTGTATAATAAGTCTCGGTTTTGCATGTAAACACGTATCTGACGATTGATTGCATATAACATAAGTATGATTCTTAATATGATTGATATAAATATGAATTTCCATTATGATCGACGTCTCGGATTACAAGATTAGAAATGAAACATAAATACAAGTTTCTAAATATCGAAAATACAAAATAAGAGACGATACACAAAGTGGTAACAAACCTCAATATATTTTGCTCTTGCATGAAAGGTTGGGTTCTGTGTCAAATTAATTGAAGACACAAAACAAAGTTACTTTAAACTCTTCCAAATTCATATCAAAACCAATAATCATATATTCAGCTCCGACCCAACATTGGCAAACCATGAAATATAGACTACCTTTGCATAAAGTATCGAGCAACCAAACATAGCACTAGCAGTAGGTATGCACAGCCGTCTTTTGAAGAAAGCCTATTATTTTCCATGAATCTACTTTCCTTGAATAAATGAATAACCTCATTATACCACATCTGTGTTTTATGTATAAACCTCCTAGCAAATGGGTTTTATAGAAACAATGAGATTTGGAGTTGGAAAACTTCTTGTAGGCACATGCGAGTGGATTTCAAATAACCAATTCTTAGGTATTCCATAAGGAAACACATAGCAATCCGTCCAAACTTGCTAGGATCAACACATCATACAAACAAACGGGCTTTAGACATGACAGTAATGATGGTTATTGAGCCATGGATGGGGGATTCACAACTAATGGAATGAATGGATCATGATCGCTCGTCATTTGATAGAATTTTCTAGTTGACTACAGTTAATATGTAGCGGTGCCACATCCTAGCGAACTCTTGTGTTGATAGAAACGATTGTTTGCACACGCTCTTAGACAAACCTACGGACTTTCCCAGAAGTCTTGTTGATATTTCCGACATTATTATATCAAGCCCAAGCTTTCTTATCTCTAACTTCGATTAGCTTCATTATGTATATGTTTATGAGAAAACAAAGTTGTATATGCTTCATTATGTAATATGTTTATGAGAAATCAAAGTTGTATTATGCATTATTATTTTTTTATTATTACTATTACTATTGGTATTACTATTTAGTATTACTATTATTATCATTATTGTTATTAACTTCCATTAGATCCACCTGAAAGTAGTTCAGCAAGTTCAACCTGTAATTGTTCATATTTCTCTTTAATTGCTGCAAAACTCATGACATCAGCAACACCCTCCTTAATTTGCTGCTGCAAAACCTCAATCTTTTCCTTTGATTCCTTACTAGGGGCACTTTTGTCTGTTACTACCTCAAGTTTCAACATCTCAATTTTGTTCCTCAAATCTGGCGTAGATTCAATAACATCTTGAATCATCTGATTAATTTCGGCATTAAGTTTATCAACTTTAACCTTAACTACTAACATCGAACTTTGACCAAATTTTGAAGTTACATGAACACCGGAAGATTCAAGGGCATTAACAAATTCGTATTCAACTTCTTCCCTAACATCTAGAACTTTCTCTTTAAGCTCTTGATCAAATTCTTCAAATGTAGACACCCCAGCTTTTTCAACTTCAGCTTTTAAATTCTCCATTTTCTTTTTCAGGGTTGACTTTTCCAAAACCTCTTTGAACTTCTCATTGACTTTAGCCTTCAACGGATGGGTCTTTTTGTAATTTTCAGCAAAGATTTTAGCTTCGGTTACCTCCTTCAACAAGCTTAGCTTATACTTCAGACTACCATAGTTAGGAGCCGATGCTAAATTCTCATTAAATTCGTTCTTTAAATTCTCATGATTCTCATTTTGAACAGAAGTCAACTGTTCGTTCTCTGCTTTTGCAAATTCTTCACGCATTCTAATTAACTTTTCTTCGATCCCTAATGCTTTAGCTGCCTCAGAAAATTCATAACTAATTTCTCTTTTAAGTTTTTCAATCAGCCTGTTTTGATCCATATCTATAGAAGATAATTCTTTTGCTTTCATAATTTGCTCTTTTAGCTTATCGACTTCACCTAGCAAAACCTTGTCTGAAATAAGTCCAGGTCTCGGTTCTTCTTTTCTTTTCATGTTGACTTTCTTTTCGGGGTCAACGGGCAATCCTTCTTGAAACCTACCAATCTTGCGATATTTCGGCATTCTTTGTCTTAATAATTCCTCTGTCCCCATTTCTTGGAGCTCCTACACACACGAATATAATGTAAGCACCGATAAAGCTAGAAATTAAAAACTAGGCAGGTCTGGCAGATTTGGTAATTAGTCAAAATCGCTAATTTTTGTGATGGCCGAAAGACATAAAAGTTTCTGCTAAAAGTAAATGATATAATTCTTCAGTAAAGCGATTTAAGAGGTTCAATTCTGCCCATTTGACCAATAATCCAGATTGACCTGTTTACAAGTAACCAGATAAAAATTTCCTCATACTCACATCCATTGACTCAAGAATGGCTTTTTTTACTTGCTGTGAGGTCCAGTGTGGATCTGCATGTGCACCACCAAGCGGTTCCTGAAATTATCACTTTAAAAGTTAACCAAACCAAACCGCTTATAGATAATTAGATATTTCGTCTTAAACAAAAAAAAAAACATATTTACTATTAAAAAATTTAGAATATTTCGAAGTCTCCTCAACATATATTATAATATTATAATTCATAATATATCTTGGGAAAGAAAGGTTTTGAGGAAGGTAAATAACATGTTGTATCTTTCAAATTGATAAAATTTCAAGAAACTTATATTTTCTCTTAATTTTTTATTTAAGGATCCTTTTTTTAATTTAAATGGCCAAATCAAATCAAATTAGATAAGGGAAGAATCTTACAGGGATGATGCCATCAGAAATTTGTAGCTTACAAGTATCATTAGCTGTGATTTTGAGCTTCTCAGCTGCCTATTTATGAAAAACGTAAGTATATAAATTTTGAGCATTTAACCGCATTTTATAAACAAAGACAAAATAGAAGTGTTTGACCACCTTTGGGGAGGCCTTGGCAGTCTTCCACAGAATTGCTGCACATGCTTCTGGGCTATACCACGCAAAATATATAAAATTAGGGAATAAACCTATAACCCCAACAAGTGCAAAGCTTACACGTAAGAAAGTAATGCCGCAAAAAGAACCCTCCCGATTTTGCAAATAATATTGGAGATCATTTTCATGTGTACGCTTTGGATTAGTTCATACACACACACACACACACACACACACACACTTCTAGAGTTCAAAATTTCATATAAATATCGTTCTAAGTTTCATAATAGCATATTTACCTTTTCAATAGCAAATAAGATAAAATCAGTTACTTATAAGAATTTTGTTTCAATGAATAAAACAATGTTAAGTGTATAATGCATATAATGTTGTCCTCATTTATTCTATGAAACATGATATTACTGAATTTTGGACATATATACATACATATATAGGATTAGGTTCAAGAGTGAACACCAATGTAGTTTGCGAACTGAGCGAACTAATCCTAGCCATACATGTGTGTAGATCAATGGCCAGGATTTGATGATGAAGTACACTAGTGTATTTTACGATTTGATGATGAAATCCTAGCCATCCACGTGTGTAAATCAATGGCCGGGATTTGTTCACTCAGTTCGCAAATACACTATTGTTCACTCTAGAACCCCACCCTACATATATATGTATGTGTATGTGTATTTGTGTGTCTGTATATATGATATATGTAATTTTAAACTTTTACAAGGATATATACGAAATTGCACGTTAAGTTTTTGATCTTTTGAGTAAAAAATTGATTCTACAATAATCTAGTCGATTTACTAATACCAAAAAAAGAAATAAACAAGACTTCAAAACATTATTATGGTTGTGCTAACCTGATTTTTTATAAAACGAGGGAAGTTTAATAGTCACCTGGCAACATATAAGACAGCATTTTCAAGCATTAGCAATTTATTAGCACAAACAACGGCTAAAGCACCGCCAGAGCCACCTTCACCCGTCACAATTGAAACAACTGGTACCTTCAGGCCGAACAGAGTCCTTAAATTCTGGGCAATAGATTCACCCTGCAAACAAAGTAAAATAACCACTTAATTAAGCTTTCTTATGATGATATAATAATAAATTAATCTTTACGTACTTGGCCTAATTCTTCTGATTTAAGGTCAGCAAATGCCCCTGGAGTGTCAATAAATATGACAACGGGGAACCCATGATGGTCTGCGTAGTTCATCATTCTTAGAACCTTACGGTGCCTATAAGTAACATAGTATCAAGATTAATGATATATAGACAGAGGACTATAAACCAACATATTTATCATTGCTGATACATGTGTATTTAAAACAAGTTATATTAAACATAATAATCATAATTGCTTCAAGTTGATGATAAACCGAGTGATTGTCAACTTCTAATTATCTAATGAACTATCGAGCAAAAATCATATTTCAAATATAAGAATTTACTGTTTTTTTCATCCACCATAAAAAATATTTCTTTTAACAATCTGCTTACAATCTGTTTTGAACATAGCATATACTCATATAGAACTCGAACAATTTTACTTTTTAGTATTATTAACAATGAATATACGGGTAAAAAGAAAGGAAAATAAGTACTTATAATTTTCTTAGTAATTTAGTTTTGCTGCAACAAGTATAGAACTAACTATTTAGACTCTTAAATAGTCAGAAATCAGAAACTCACTTTTTCTAAACAAACAAAAATATGGGTAAAAAAGAGGGGTATATATATATACTGTTAATACTTCTCAAACTTGACGTAATAATTAGATAATAACTTTTATCATACATCCAAACACCCGCAAAATCTTACCCATGTGGTGTAGGCATTCCAAAGTTTCTTTGAATATTCTCTTTGGTATTTCTACCCTTTTGATGACCCATAAACATGAATCGTCTGCCATCTACTGTTCCAATTCCAGTTACTATTGCAGGATCATCATAGCCCGCCCGGTCACCATGAAGCTCAACAAACTGAAAATATAAAATTTCAGTTAGGGTATTTGAAATTTAATTAAAATTTTTAAACTTTAACAGAAAAAATTGGAAAACAAAAGAAAAAAAACAAAGCCTTGCCTTATCAGTAATGTTGAATACATGATCAAGAAAAGTTGGTCTGTTAGGGTGTCGTGCGATATTAACTCGTTGTATTGGAGTCAGATGTGTATAGAGTTCTTTAAGAGCCTGCAAAATATAGATAAAAATGAAATGAAATGATGTTCTTCGCTTGATGAGTATGCTCAAAAATTAAAAAGACATTTCCAATCAATTAGGCGATGCCGGCCACGTGGTCGAGGAGTCCCAATTAGTGTTACAGCTTGTGAGGGAGCTACCCAAAGAATTTGATGGGATTGGTGCCATAATCAAACATCAAAGCCCCTCATGGGATGAAGCCCGTGGCATGCTCCAAAGCGAACAACAAAGGCAATCTGCTAGACAACCTACTACGGCATTGGCTGTCACCTCCACAAACCCCAATGGAAATCGTGGTCACAAGTATAGTCAATATTATGGTGGAAATAGGTACCAACAACCTAATCAGCAACCCAATCAAGGTCGTGGTCGCAGGTACTGTAGGCGTGGACGGAATCAACGGGGCCAAGGTCATGGTCACCATCAACAATATCAACAGTACACTCAACCCAATTATGGCTCCCAACCTTGGTCGAATACCTGTACCCCTCCACCTTCCCCATACCCGTCGCAACCCTTTCCCTACTTGGCCCAGTATGCCTCCCTCGACTAATCCTGCACGTGGGCCCTCTACCCCTTCGCAGGTTACACTGACTATGACCCAACCGAGATGGCCCACACGATGCAACAGGTTAATCTCGGCTGAAATGACTCAAAATGGCAAATGGACACGGGTGCTACTACACATTACACTCCAAATCCTGGCATTATTTCCACACATTTACCGTCTTTTTCTAAACAACCCGTATTTGTTGGAAATGGCACTACTATACCCGTTCACAGATCTGGCCATGCAACCTACACCGTACCCAACCACACTTACAAATTGAACAATATTCTTTACACCCCTAGTATTATTAAAAACCTTCTTTCTATACGTTAATACGATATCGATAATCACATACATCTATTGAGTTTGACCCGTATGGTTTTACTGTGAAGGATCCGAGGAGTGGCCAACTAAATTTTCGCCACAATAGCTTCAGGGAGCTTTATCCACTCACTTCATCGGCATCTCCTACCGCTCTCATCACCAACAACATTAGATCAATGGCACAACCGACTCGGCCACCCCGATGAGTCCATCGTTGATTTATTACGTTATCGTTTTTCAATATTTTGTAATAAGACTTCTATGTCATTATTCTTGTCAACTTTCAAAACACAAATGGTTACCCTTTTTTTATTCTAATTCAATTACATGTGCACCATTCGATATAGTTCATTGTGATTTATGGACATCAGGATACAAATTAATATTAGATGGTGCTAACTGCTAAGTCATAATTTCACTCACTTTGTTTGGGTTTACCCACTGAAATACAAGTTGGAAACTTTCACCAACTTTGCTAAATTTCACAATCACAACTTTGTTCGCACCCTGTTTATAACCTACATATAAAGGCTTTCCAATGTGACTTGGGCGGATTTTCCTCAGGTATCCGACAGATTTTCGTGGCTATCGGTGTCACGACCTGACCTCGGGTAAAGTGTATATCTCACGTCACGTCACTTTTGATGAGACGTCTTTCCCTTATGGCCGACCACGACCACCTACATCCTACTCGTTCCTTGATGAACCCCACCCAAGCTTCACCTTTACTTTTCCTAAACCCATTGTTCCTCATGTAATAACTCCACCACACTCACCCATTCATTCATCACCCCATGCAACCCCACCTTCCCCGGTACGCACCCTTTCACACCTTCACCAAACACCCTACACACACTACCACCAAACACCCTACCCACACCCCGCCGCCAAAAAACCCACTCGATGACCACCCATTCCCAGACTGGTGTTCGAAAGCCAGTCACTCGCCTCAATCTACACGTTGCCAATTCATCCTTCATCTCACACGTTCCGACCTCCTTTAACCAAGCCCGAACGGATATGAATATAAAGCCCTAAAGAAAAACCATACGTGGGAACTCCTACCCAGGCCATCAGAAAGACCCATCATTCGCTTTATACCTTTATCATTGATAGTTACTTCATATTTAAAACATTATTTCATCTACACAAAGTATATTTTCCACCAATCTTAAATAATAGACAGACCATATTTCACTCAAATTAATTTAAAGGTAACTAGATAACGTTATTTTACTCTTATTCTACTGCAATTAGTGAACCTTATAATCCAAAACTGATCAAATATCAGACAACAAGAAGCAGAATAAGTTCATCTAAACATTAAAAACTAACAAGTTGCAATAATAAAAAATCAGTTTAAAATAAAGTTATTTTACCTGTTGATATTTGTTCTCTAAAGAGATTATTTGATCGCTGAAATCAAGACCAGTTTCATTAGCAATCTTTTGCACCTGAAAACATAAAAACAAAAGATTTTTTTAAAGAGCCTCCACACATGACTACATAGCAATCATATTAAAAACAGTTAAAATCTTTACATCAATGATTTTCTTCTGTAAATCCATAAGCGGTTTCTCGAATTCCAACGTAACAGGCTTCGGTTTTTCCTTCAAAGGCTTAAAGGGGGATAGATGACTAAGGACTCCACCCTTCACATTTGAAACTGGATCTTGAGGCCACGGGTATTCGTGTTTCTTCACTTTCCTTACTTTTGCAACTATATTCAAACCCTTTTGCCTGGAGCCCACATGCCCTCTGCCTAATGTTTTTAGTGGTACACCATTAATGAAGCTTCGAAGAAGATCAGAAGCCGAAGTTGCAAAAGACAAACTCCCGGACAATATAACTGGAGAATGAGATGCCGAAGCCATATTTGAACAGAAAAGAAGATAACTTCAAATTCTCACCCTAATTGACCAGAAAAAAAGTAAAAGATACTATAAAAAATTGGAGAAATAGACATCAAGATGAACTGATGAAGGAAGCTTTATGTATATATATAATAATATATATATAGACACACACACACACACACATATATATATATAGATATGTGTGTGTATTAGGAGAAGTCAGCATTCTAGTTGAACTCCCACAAAGGCCAAAATTCATTTTTCTCATAAAATCCCCCAAACTACATCTCACTGCAGAACTTTGCTTAAAATACCACATATACATAACATCAAACTCAAATCTTATGCATTTCAATCAATTGAGCTTTAAAATACAGATCGCCCACATATGAACAACAGATCTATACCAATAATCACAGTTTTTAACTTTATTATTGATATTTCAATGAAATAAGAATAACATTCTCCTGGTTCAATCTCCATGCATACTATAAATGTTTGCTACCTAATAAACCAATTGACAAAAAAAATGTTTAATAACTTGATATCATGATACTCTATTTTAGGATGATAAAACATACATATTTGAGCTCCAGATTATCTAGTTATACCCAAAATACCTACTTTAACTAGCAAAAAAAAACTAACATAATAAAATAGTAACAGGAGCATAGATTGCAAGCTATGTTTATTTTCTATCAAATTAAACAGGGTAACATAAACATTAAAGTACCAAATATCTAGGGGTGTTCATGGTCCAGTTTTGACGGTTTTTTCGTCAACCACGAGCCAAGCTATTAGTAACGGTGTTGATTATTAAAACAGACCGTTACTAACGGTTTCGGTTCGATTTAGTTTCACTGTTTGAGCTTTATTGAGTCTTTCTTTAAAATGCATGACGTATAAAAAAAATGCAATGTGTTCTTATCCTCTTGAGTACATTCTTTGTTGGATACAGCTTCCAAAGAGAAAACAAGCAATAAGCAAATAGTCTTTTAGCAAAGCCACAAATATATTAGTTATCAGAAGCTTAAAAATAAGCATAATGCACATAGTCTTTTAGCATAAACACATTATCTTTCTAAACTAATAGTATTTTAGCAGTTAACAGAAAAAGAATCAGTAAGGAGTAAAAAGACAGTAAAGAACTTCTTAACCTTGTCTACTGCTACATTGTGTTTGACTTTGTAAGGATAGTCTCGAATACATAAATTTAACAAAGTATAGTCCAATTTGAAACACTTACAAGAACATAAGCAAAATAAACATATATTTATATGTGTGTGTATATTTAGTATTATAAAAAAAATTCTAAATAGAATAATCTTACTATGCGGTCCAGTTCTATACATATGGCTTTCGGTATGAACCACAAACCAAACCGTTTGATACAGTTTAATTTTTTAAAACCGACCAACCAAACATTAAACAGAAAAACCGACCAAGAAACCATATTGACCCGTATGGGCGGTTTCACAATTTTAAACAAACCCGTGAATTAGAAATATCCAAATGAAGCTAAAATCTTTTAAACAAGATTACCTAATCAATCAATGAAAGACCCAACAATCAAGATTCCAAAAACACATCAGAACACAAAATGGTACAAGAATCAAGTAAAACCAGATGAATACCTGCGGATTTGAATCGAAAAGACTACAAAGATCTGAACTTTAACACTTTTGAGACATGGGGTTCTACTGTCGGACGAACAAGAGAAACTGAGAGATTTAATAGGAAGAAAATACAGCATCGAGAAAATGGTCAGTTAGGCCGTTGGATGAAGCTACAAGGCGTAGGGTAGACCAGGGTTCGGCCATTAGGGTTTACTAGTAGTTTTATAAAATCAATTGTTGTGATCCAAATGGTCAAAGTAAGAGTGTGTATCTTCTTCATCTTCCGTAAGCAGCCCATTATAGGGTTTCGGCAAGTATCGTCTTTGGAGATTGATTAAACGAGTAGGTGACAACACAATTTGAATGACGATTTGCGGCAGCTAGGGTTGATGCAGATTGATGAATCAAATTTGAATCTTGTTAATTAACGGTTATCAAATTTAATTCAAAGTTGGTAGTTGTGGGGAAAAAAGGAAATAAAACCTTTTGTATTGACTTTATGTAACAAAATAATGTGAGTATCAACTTTAGCTATTATATATTACTAGATACTAGGGGTCTGCTTGGTATGGGGTAATGGAATGGAAGAAGGAATTGAATGGACGATGTAATGGAATGGACTAGGAAATGCAATGGATCATTACCATTCCATGTCTTGTTTGGTTACCATGTGTGAATGGAATGAATTATTATTGTGTATTGTTCGGTAGGCAAGAAAAACGGAGTAATAAAATCAGCGGTGAGTGATGGTGGTGGTCGGTGGTCGGTTGTAGTGATTGTGGGTGGTTATAGGTGGCAGTGGTGGGTGTCGGCAGCGGCGATGGGTGGTAGCGGTAGCGGCGAGTGGTGGTGCGGCGGTGACGACGAGTGGTGGTGGCGGCAAGGTGGTCGTTGGTGGTGGGTGGCGGCAAGGTGGCGGTTGGTGGCGGCGGTTGGTTGTGGCGGTGGTGGTGGTGGTGGCGTCGAAGATGGTGGTGGGCGGCGGCGGCGAGTGGCGTTGGCGGTTGGTCGCAACTGTGGGGGTCTGTTTGGTACGGGGTAATGGAATAGACGAATGAATGGAATGAACGAGGTAATGGAATGGACAAGGGAATGCAATGGATCATTACCATTCCATTTCTTGTTTGATTACCATGTGGGATTGGAATGAATTATTATTGTGTATTGTTTGGTAAGCAAGAAAAACGAAAGAATAAAATCAGCAGTGAGTGGTGGTGGTCGATAGTAGTGATTGTGGGTGGCGGCTGCGGTGGATGGTGACGGCGGCGGCGAGTAGCGGTGGAGGCGGCGATGGCGGGTGGTGGTGACCGGGGGTGCGTGGAGGCAGAGGTAGCGGTGGGCGGCGGCGGTGGTTGGTTGTGGCGGTGTCGACGGTGGTGTGGGTGGCAGCGGCGACTGGCATTGGCGGCGATGGTGGTTGGTGGTGGCGGTGGGTGGCAACGGTAGCGGGTGGCAACGGTGTCGGTGGGTGGCGGCGGTGGTGGTGGTTGTCGGGGTGGCGGTGGAGGCGTTGACGGGTTGCGGGTGGAGGCGATGATGGTGTAACAACTTTCTTCAAAAGTCCTATTTATTATTTTATTTTATCCAATAGGAAACCCTAATTAAGACCCCCAAGTAATTCTGCATAACCCCTAAAATTTTTAGAATAATTGGAACTAGGATCAGGACCCCTAAAACTCAAGGGGGGTATTCCCTAATTATGTTTATCCTTCGAAAACGGTTATAAAACTCGTAAATTCGAATTCCGTCGACTCAGCAAGGCTAAGTAGGTGACAAAGCAAGCCTACCCTACTTTGGCTTTCCCCGCGACACGCGACAAATCCCGGGGATCCTGTCGCGACACGCGAGAGGTCCAAATTTGGGCTATAAATTCAGGGGTTTGGGACTTGATCAGTTTGCATGTTTCGACGTTAAATTTTGTTACGTACACTCACTTAACCGCTGTTTCTTTCAAAACACACACTGTCCCGAACCTCTGCTGCAATAACCGGGTAATAACTCAATCACTGCTACGATTCAATGTCCGATCGATAGAAACCAATCCAATGGATGTTTAAGTGCTGCTCAAACTTGGGTTATACTTTGTCATTCGTCGTGAATTCGATGGATGTTTAAGTATCGCACTTTGTCATTCGCTGTGAAGGTTTTATCTTGTGAGTTAACGTAAAAGTTGGATTAAAGTTACTAACCTAGTTTTCGTGTGCATTAAATTAGGTTATCAGGATAATCAGTAGGCTAAAACTTTGCCCGCATATAAATCTGCAAAGTGAGTCATTCTCCTTTTATCAAAATACTTTATAAAACTCTACTTGTTTCAAGGTTATAATTACAGGGATTAAGTCTTTGTAATCACCAAATTACAGCTGGTATGTGGGGTTTTGTATACATTACTTGATAACCGTCACCATTGGACAACGGGGTAGCCAAGGGGTGATATGACCATAGTCACAGACACCATTGGACAATGAGGTTACCAATGGATGGTCGAGTGACAAATACTGTGGGTAGTTAATTGATATATGGAAACATTGTAATCGCTCTTACTACTGTAAATTATAACAACGTGTCGTTTTAGTAAAAAGAATGATTCACCAGTATTTTCCGCTGACAAAAACCTTTTTCAAACATGTTTCAGGTGATCTGTTGTGATCCAGGAAAAGTGTCGTGAAGCACTACCAGCTTAAGAAAGTGGCTCAATGTAAAATAAAGAAATATGTTTTATGAAATAAAGATTTCCCAGTGAAATCATCTGATTGTAAATTACCGGGGATTTCATCCCGAATTATGAAATAAAATAATCAGGCATTTTCAGCTTTAAAAAGATCCTGTTAAATCTTCCGCTGTCAACTCAATTAAATAATACCACGGGATTTTCTGTCTCGCGGCTCCTGCACTGGGTCAAACCGGGCCGGGGGCCGTGACAGATGGCGTCGGTGGTGGTGGTGGGTTGTGGTGTTGGTGATGAATGGTTCTAGATGGGATGGAATGAAAAAAAAACATGGGGAGTGGATGGAATGATTTTGAGGGAATGGTATGCCTTATGGAATGGGTGATTCCATTCCATTGACCAACCAAACACCCATTTCTTCATTCCCACGTAATGATCCATTCCATTCCGTCTCTCATTCTTGTATACCAAACACTACTTGGGTGATAACGGTGGTGAGTGGGTGGCGGTGGCAGCGGTAGCGGTGGCTATCGGGGTGAGGCGGTGGCGGGTGGCGGCGATGGCGTCGGTGGTGGGTAGTGGTGGTGGTGGGTTGTGGGTTGTGGTGTTGTTGATAAATGGTGCAAGAGGGGATGGAATGGAAAAAAACATGTGATGTGGAAGGAATGATTTTGAGGTAATGTAATGCTTTTTGGAATGGGTGATTCCATTCCATTGACCAACCAAACACCCTTTTCTTCATTCACTCGTAATCATCTATTCCATTCCACCTCTCATTCCTGCATACCAAACACTACCTAGGGGTGTTAATCTTCGAAACTACCCGAAAACCCGACATAAACCGAACACAAAACTTTTTTGTTTAGGTTTACCCTAAACAGGTTCAAGTCAGTTTTAAGTCGAATCTGCGAATCGTTTAGCTAAACAGTCCGGGTCAAACCCATCAGGTTCTCGAGTTAACCCATTTAGTTTATCAATTAAAATTGAGGGTAGATTATGTCAATGTTTATAGCTAACGTTTTTGTTTAACAGTTAGGGTCAAACCTATTTAGTTCGGGTCAAACCCCTTTTTCTTAAGAATACGTTTTGGTATTAGGTTGATGTGTAATAACATTTATTAAAAGCAACCATAATAGCAAAAATGAATATGTAAATCATATGGGCATGGTTATGATCTTTCTTGAGCCATGTAGCAAGGTCAAAGGGGTCACGGTCACAACACACAAAACAACCATAAGGATAGACTTGAGTGCATCTTGTTGTCTTGAGCGACTCCCACTAACTCCAAGACTCTTCTTGGCATATAGTTTTGCTTCGGGTTTTCTACGGGTCTTTGTATCAACAATATTTAACAAGTAAACATAATAAAGACAAAAACTCTATCTATTACAACTTTGAACCACAAAATGGGCCAAAACCATAAACTAGTCTATTACAAACTTTGAGCTGCAAAATGGTCCAAAACCATAAAAAAACCAAACATAAAACACAAGCACAAGGTCGGACCCGATTTACTTATTCAATATAACCAAATGTTTGTTTTGGCAAGTTTGGGTCAACCAAATATTAACAACTAAAATAGGACCAAAATATATATTGCCCAAAATAAAATAAATAAAAAACTTTAGACTTTTAAAATTTGTGACTTATTATTCCGGTGAAAAAGACCGGTTTCGATTTGCATGTGGTGAGCATCGGCTCTGATACCACTGAAGGGAATCCGTGGTATGAATTTTGTTTTAACCCAATTCATATATGTATATATTTATTTGTTACAAATATTAGTCAAACACTTTTAACAAATGTGTATACATATATATATGTTAGTTAAAATAAACTTTAGTGGAAAGTTCAAATGAGAAGAATTTTTTTGTAAGAATAAAAAAGAAGAAATTTCAACCAATAGCTTCATTTTACTTCATTTGATTTTTCTATTTAATACTAGTGTAAGGGTATATTGGTAAACTTAGATGGATCATTAATTGGTAGTCTTCCTTTTTAATAGCTAACTACATTAAATTTGTAACTTATTTTCAAAAAAACATATTTTTTTCAAAAAAAGAAAAAAATATATAATTTAAAGTGTAGCATAAATTACGAGGTGTGTAGGATGAATTACTAGCTGTGTAGGATAAATTTCAATATGTGTAGGCTAAATTTCAAAATGTGTAGGATAAATTTTAATGTGTGTAAGCAAAAATTTAAGTATGGATGATGATAGTGTTTATGACTAATTAAATAGTCAAAGATAATAACAAATGAGTTTACTGAAAAACTATTTAATGTTTTACATTTGTATCCTTTGTTCTTTTTCTTCTTAATTTAATTTTCTTCTCAACTGAACATTCCCCATAAACTTTAACTAGTGGAAAAATATATATGTACATTTTAAAGTAACGGAAGCATAGGTAACAATATATAACTAATATGAACACTTTTATACCAAGGAGTATCCACAATGGAACAAGATCACCGACATGCAAACACGAAATAAAAACACAAACCGTAGGGGGTTTAGGTATACCTTCAGTTAGTAATTAACCATAATAGCAAAAAATGAATATGTAAATCATATGGGCATGATTATGATCTTGCTAGAGCCAAGTAGCAAGATCAAAGGGGTCACGGTCACAACACACAAAACAACCACAAGGATGGACATGAGTGCATCTTGTTGTCTTGAGCGACTCCCTCTAACTCCAAGACTCCTCTTGGCATTCGGTTTTGCTTCGTATCAACAATATTTAACAAGTAAATATAACAAAGACAAAGACCCTATCTATTACAACTTTGGACCACAAAATGGGCCAAAACCATAAACTAGTCTATTACAACTTTGAGCCGCAAAATGGACCAAAACCATGAACAAAACCAAACATAAACACAACCACAAGGACGGGCACGATTTACGTATTTTACATAACCAAAAGTATGTATGGGCAATTTTTGGTCAACCAAATATTAACAATTAAAATCTGACCAATATATATATATATATATAACCCAAAGATAAAATAAATAAAAAACTTTAGACTTTTAAAGTTTGTGATTTATTACTCCGGTGAAAATACCGGTTTTGATTTGCATGTGGTGAGCATCGGCTCTGATACCACTGTAGGATGTCCGTGGTATGAAATTTATAATTTTTTTTTTTAATTTTATGAACCCGGTTCATATACGTATATATATATATATTTATTTGTTACAAATAAATAGTCACAACACTTTTGACAAGTGAGTGTACATGTATATATATGTTAGTTAAAATAAACTTTAACTAGTGAATATATATATATATATATATATATATATATATATATATATATATATATATATCTTACTAATATAATAAATCAAATGGTTTCTATCCTAGGTGTCAACATTTGAAGCCCCCTCCCCTAATTAAATCCTATGTGTCATTTTCTTAGAATTTTCTTTTTTTTAATAATAATTGCTTTGGGCGGGCAGATCTTTGTTTCAAATTTGAATTCCCGCTTCATATCCCCAAAAAACCCATTTCTGACTTCTTCTTTTCATTTGTGGAGAGAGAAAAAAAGAAAGTTAACCTGATACCAAATGTCATCCACTGCTTCATCTTTCTCCAGGAGATTCTTGGGTTTCTTTCCACTCGCTTCAAGATCTATGCTTTCTCAGTGTTGAATCTCTGTAGATCCGACACCAGCTCGACTGGTATGACCGCTCTCGGTACTTTTATTTTTACTATCTCTGTTATATGTTATTTGAATCGGATCTAGGTGTTGAATCTGAAACTTATTCTCCACATCGCAGAGAATGAGAACCAGAGCCTAGCTCCTGATACCACAACCTCTTCTCCAAAACCCTAGCTCCTTCACACAACCTCTTCTTTCTCGATTGTCACTCTCTTTCTCTGCAGGTACTTTTGTCATTATATTCCCCATTTACACCATTTTTATTGATTTAATTTTCATTTTTCACCATCATAGTTGCAATCACATGTCTCAAACCTCGAATTGACATCACCAAAGGTACCATTTATTTGTTTAATTTCAGAATTGTATGTGAAGTTGTTTATTTAATTTAGGAATCTTTATGGCAAACTAAGGTTGTTGAGTACTACTATATAATATATTCTAAATCTTATATTTATTATCTACTTTCTGCAATCGAGAGCATGATGGTTGAGCTTCATTGTTCTACATCACCATGGGCCATGGCTTGATACGTGATTCAGGTTAGTGGCGGTGGTTGTGTCAATTTGCCATGATTTCTTGATTTTTCTTGAAATTATTGGGCTGAACTGAATCATATTGTATAGTGTTTTTTGTGCTTAACTTATGCACATAAGGTGCTCGATTTAATGCTTGACCTGAACCCACCACTTTGTTGCAATAAACCAAATTTTAAGTACTTATAAATTTAATTTGTCAAAATTTTATCCCCAAATTTGTTATAGATGCCCCCCACTTACACTATAGAACAGTAACACTAGAACATATGGTCGTTGAACACACAACATATAGTATACAGTGCTATAAAACCAACAATTGTTCCTGCAACTGTTGCTTGTAGACTTAGACGATATACATAGTCTGTTTCTTTCATGTAGCTTTGTTTGCGTTGGCATGAGCGTGTCTTCTTTTGGAAGTTGTGCTCTAAACTTTATTGTTACAAAAGCTTACATCACTTCGGATGGAGGCTGGTTTATGGATGGTAATAAGAATATCCCATTTCTTTTAATCAGTTGATTTTGGTTCTGAGTAATGTTAAAATGTTAACTGTTGTTGTCGTGTTTGGACAGTCTTCAATGTTACTGATCCAGAAGGGAACAAAATAATAGATGGAGAAATCTTGTATTACATTCGACAGGTAAAGATTTTGTTTTTAAATCTTGATTCACAAAAGATTTCATCCCAAATGTAGTTATAATCTTATAGACTTGAAATGGTTGACCTACAATTTATATTTTGACTCTTACGTTTGATACTTTGGTTTATCTGTTTTTATTTACTTTCTTTTTGGACCATTAGAAAACTGAACTGTGTGCAGGAAATGCAAAACTCTACGATTCCGGATGACAGCAGGAAAGCTGGCTCATTGAACACCGAGAAACCTGAGTTTGAATCGACCCACTAAGATCTTTGAAACTAAGTCGCTTTGTTTTGAAACAGTAGTTTGAATCGACCCACTAAGATCAACTGAAATCTCAGGTTTCTTTCGAAACAGTAGTTTGAAACTGAGTCGCTTTGTGTAAGTTCTAATGTAGCAATATTCATTCTACAGAAGTTGATGGTAGCGATGCGGATTCTATCTCTTGTGACACTGAGAATATAAGCGATACTTTGGTGTCTATTTTAGAAACGAAGAATGAAGTTGTGGAGTGCAATGGTAAGCTTTTTACATTTCATATAAATCTCTATTACTCTTTTTATTAGTTATTGCATTATATCATCTTTTTGTTTCTTCGGGTTTTACAAATAACAACGAAAGTTCAAGTAAGCTGTCAAAGTTAGATAATTGAAACGACCATAATGTTGCTATGGAAATGACTGAAGGGTCAAAGGGGATAGAAGAAAATATCTTTACAAATCAAGGTACGTTTAAACTTATTGTCAAACTTTCGAGATATTTAAAACTAAAAAATGTTGAGTACTTGATTGTAATGCGATTATTATCTTGTATTTATAGGCGATGAGGCCCTTGTGAATCCAAGGCAATTGAAGAAACTATTGATGGTATTGCTTTGGTGAGTTCATCTTAACTTATAATAACTAGCATCATGAGTTGAAATACATTTCGACTATCTCCATATTGAGTTTTTATACTGCAATAAGCTAATTGGGGAATGTTCAGGATTGGTTTAAAGCTACTCACGAGTGAAATAAATCATTATGAATAAGGAATCCGAACAACTTCTTTCAAAAAACAATAATCTGATAAACAACAATGCTAAACACCTTTGTTCTTCAAGTGAAAAATTAGGAACATGAATGTAATGCATCTTTCCTTATCCACTTTAGGCAGTAATGATGTTGGGTGTGTACAGGAGGATGTTGTAAAAGAGAATGTGAAAATCCCGGAGAGTACAGAAGAAATTACAGTCGATCCGAAATCGAATGAGGAATCAAAGATCATTGGAGAAAATGAAGTCATTAACGAATGCAAAATAACTACATCGTCTTCCAGTTCTGCTATGGTGAGTTATCATTATTCATAGCATGAAATGCATTTATCTAAAAGTTCTTTAGTGACGGTTCTGATATTCACTTGACCACCAACTTTACACAGCAAGAGCCCCTTCCAGATGAAATATGTGCTACAAAAGAAAAAGGGTAACGGCTTAATGATGAACACAAGCAATCCCCACATCGTGGTGAGTTCGTCTTAATGTAAACGTCTAAAAATATTCCAACAGTTTCAACTTTCAAGTTTCAACCATTAAAAAACTGAACCGTGTGCAGGAAATGGAAAACTGAACCGTGGACAGGAGAAATTTGGTGGTCTTCGTGATGGATATTAGTAAGTATTATTTGAATAAAGATTCATGATCACATGGTAATGGTTTGTCTTAAAAAAGTATTATCTTTGGGATTATGGTCGGAAGCAATTTCAACCCATTTCATCATAAGTGGTTTGACTCAACCAGTTATTTAAAAAGAAAACAATAAAGATTTCTATTTTTCTTGTATATCATTTTTAGTCATTAAAATTTAGTTCCATCTACATTGAATCGGATTCGCCAATTGTATACAAATTGCTGTTGCCAAAGCATTACCCATCTGTCTGCAGCTAGCACTATCTAATATTGTTTAATAGATTACTGATTGATACTTTTTGGGTTGGATATTATTTTAGCCCTAATTAATCAATTTGAGTACTTTTTCGTTCTTTATTTATTTTGGGATAAAATTAGTTTAGATGATGCAAATGGGTTCTTTTTTTTTGATGAGAAATTGAAAAAGTCGGGAACTTTATCAAGAAAGAAAAATGGTGCTATATCCAAATGGAAAAATCGTAGAATGATAATAGCCTTCAAACTAACATCGACAATCGACATACACCTAATCTTTAACGGGCTGATTTGGATTATGTTATTGCTAACGGGTCAAATGCCTGAAGTTATATATTTTTAAAGGTAATCATCAAGCTGCTATCCTATATGAATGTTGTAATGTGATGCAGAGGAAGCAAAAACAATGACGAGAGACGAAAAGAGAGAACATAACTTGTAGCTCGTGGCCGATATGATCCATGTGTCGTCCTTAGAGGTTTGCACCCAGATCCATACATTTTTTTGTTCTAAATGTATATATTTCACATTCGGAATTAGCTTCGGGGGGGGGGGGGGTGGTGTAGCACACCATCTACCATCCTAGGTGGCAATTTATGACCCATTCCATGCCCCCCCCCATACCCCTTAGCCTTACAACGAGCACCCGTTGTTAACCTATTTCCATAATTAAGTTAATGTCAATACACTTTTAAAATAATAATGAAAAAATTCTATTGTTCAATATTATTAGATATCGTTATGGGGATGAGCTACATCTGGACCAGGCTATGAAATGTATTTTCCCATATGGTTTTGTAAGTTATGGCTTTTGTATAGGCGCAATCTGGACCAGGCTATGAAATCTATTGTTCAATATTATTCACGTGTTTATTAGGCGCAATCTTTTCAAAACAAAAAAAAATGATTTCTAAAAACTCAAACATGTGACTATATTATTACCAGTTTTGATGGTAATTTATTATCATTCAAGAAAGTGTGCATATATAAGAAGGACTTCACCCGTGTAGTTGTTTGTAGTTCCCATTCATGGGTATATCTCGTGTTGAACTATCGTGGCATGATTTGTTAAGTAGTATTGGAGTTAAGAAATCCTTACATATTATGGTGTAAAATGGCTGCATTTTTTGTAGAGTTACTTTTGATATTTTGTTATTGTTCAAGATTTGTTAGGGTGCTGTTTGAAATCAAGAAATCTTGTCATTCTATAACAAAGTTTGGATTTTTATCTCGGTTACTATTTGTTATCATCAAGGGTCACTGTAGGTTTCATGTTTTGTTTCATAATTTTACTTACTGTTCGTTTTCATAACTGTATGTTATGGTTTGTTTATAACTTTTGAAGTTTATAATTCCATTTTTACTTATCTGATTGCTTTATTAGAATAAATAGTTTACTTCTACAGCATACTTTTGTTCTTTAAGTGACCACATATAATTGTTAAAGTGGTTATTGACATACGGTATGGAAAACTCACATGCACTAATTTTGGTTGTTAAATTGTACAATATGATTGATGATTTAATAGCTACAGATCTCAACTATAAAGAATGTAATTTAAAAAATAAACAAAAAAAAAATATACAAGCCATATACATATGTATCTTTAACTAGGGGTGTGAATTTCTGTCACGACCCAAAAGCACGACACGAACCTAACACGAAATTTGCGGGTTTAAGTTTACTCTAAACGGGTTCGGGTCAGTTTCCGGCTGAACCTGTTTAGCTAAACGGGTCAGTTTCAGGTCAACCCTTTGGGTTGGTGGATTGACCCGTTTAACCAATTTATATTATATCATTTTTTTTATACAATATGTATTATGTCATAAATTAAATTGGGTGTTTTTTAAGTAAAAGTTAATTTAAGTCTTCTAATTTGCTGAAAAAAGTAGAAAAATATTAAAAAAACGGATTGATCGTGGCGGGTTCGGCTCAACATGCGAATATTCGAGACGTGTTTGGGTTCATATGTATGACATGATTTTCGGGTCGGATTGAACCCGCAAACACGACCCGTTTAGCACCCCTATTTAACATGCAAGGAAATGAAACTTAAAAGTGTGTGTTATTATTTATGCATACAGTTGCTATTGCGTTTTATCATTTCCGTTTATTCTCAGTTTTAGTAAGTTAAGTAGCCTGCAACTTCTTGATTTATGAGGTAGAAAATGCCATTTATGAACTTTTGGTAGTTCGTGAGGCTTGCACATCTTATTGGTATGGATCTAATATAGAAATAAGTCGAGTCAACATGTATGCACTCAATAATTATTTATTGTTCGTTTTATAGATTTTTTGTTAACCATGTGAACCAATTACCATACTCCTGGCGATACCCAACCAACCAATTACATTGGGCGGATGGCCTTTTTTTGTGTAAATGCAGTGGTTTCCTTAGCATGTTACCTTGTCTTAAGTCTGCAATTTGGTCTTCAGTTCCCTCTAATGCTTCATCTAAGGTTCTTTTCAAAGTAAAGATATTATATTTCATGTTATTTACTTATTAGACATTTTACTTATATAAATAACCATATGATTAAACTTCACTAATTACTTGTGATTTTTCATGTTAATCCAAGAATCAAGCACTTTGGTATTTAGAAGAAACCACTGCCTCTTGAACCACATTCTGTTCGGTTTGACTCTTATCGTCTAACTATCATAAGTTTGTGTGGCTGCTGAAGATGCTCTTTGTTCAACTATCCCTGATCTGATCATTTTTGGAAATCTTTATCATTTTTAGATGAATATGAGGCATATTTGACATATGTAATAGATGATATTAAAACAATTACGAAATATAGAAGTTCTTATCAATATGTTTTTTTCAGAGAGAATCTTGAGCTATTAAAGGGTGTTGCTGATAATTATTATCATGCATGGTGGGTAAGGCATGGGGTTTCTTCTGAAAGTGAAATTGCATCTATTTATTTTGAATATAAAGAAATTATATCATTGGGTATTCTACAAATAAAAAAAGCTAATCTTTTTACAAATAGGATCCTATATTCACAATGTTTTTTTTAGTGCAGCAACAATATCATAAGGGGCTTTAGTTAATTTTATGCATAAAATGCTCAAGGTTCCAACAACTATATTCACAATGCTCGGGTTCCTCGAGCTCCTTTTTACTTGGTTCAGGTAGCATTGGGTCAGGTTTGGTAATCGGGTTTCGGTTAGAAAAAGGTAAAAACCAAAGGGCCTTTATATCTTCGGGATTATGGTCGGAAGCAATTTCAACCCATTTCTTCATAAGTGGTTCGACTTAACTGGCACCGTATCGCACGTGGGTTAGGTTTTTGCTGGAACAATTGGTCTCTTTTGAAAGTGATTTTTTTTAGTGTGGAGGGTTGCTTTAAATGGGTTACCCACGTTGACAGCCTTACAACAGAGATGAATTGGTTTGGGCTCGGTCCGATAGCCTAATATATTAATTTCCAGGGTTTCAAAATATATGTAACAATTTCTTTTTCGGGTTGTCCCAAAATAAATGCACTGTATGGTACATTTTTTTTTGTTGGTAGTGTTTGCCAAACATGAATGGTTATCCATTTATAAGAAATCATATAAAAAAATTTCTTTTGTAAATATAATTTTTTTAACACAACATATAATCCGTGAAGCTCACGGGTATATAACCTAGTATATATACATTTTTAAGCAACAGAAGCATGAGTAACAATATATATAATATATGAACACTTTTATACCAAGGGATATCCGCAATGGAACTGGATCACCAACATGCAAACACGAAATAGAACATCAACAATAGGGGGTTTAGATATACCTTTGGTTAGTGAATAACCGGTTGAGACACCGAGGTTCAACGAACAAGTGCCAGTGAAACGAACAAATGAGATGCGAGTACGAACCCGTGTAGCGGCGGCGACGATCAGCTGCTGCAGCAGGGTGGGTCGGCGGCGGCGGGCTACCCAAGGCGGTTGTGGCCGGTTGTGGTTGTGGTGTTATGAGAGCCTTTTTTATTTTGTTCATCCAACCTCTAAAATGCAAGACCAACACTCATTTAAATAGTGAATGAAGATCTATGCGTGTTTTTCAAGTGGCGGACATGCATAGTGCATGTAATGCCATTGGCCGAGATCTAGGTGTGCGACAAGTGGCGATGCAAGAGTGCATGCGCGATAAGTGGCGTAGAAGAGTGCTCTTGTCTCACCCGGTCCATGTACTCGTTTCTCAGTTTAATACCCGCCTATCGTTCGTAATTACCAGTTAATTAGTTAAGTGGATTTTAGTTCGTTGCCCACGGTGTAACTCTTACGGGTCAAGACCCGGTCGGCAGCATTGACTTACCGAACCGGACATAAATATCCAACAGTTAGAATATTAGTTAATCTTGATTAGCTATTATTATTTAGTTATTATGTAATTATTGTTGTATAACCTAAGTTATGGTGGTTATTCAAACAAGGGACACCATCTCGTTCGACATTACCAATTTTATTAAGAACATCTTTGATTTCGCCAGGTTCATCAACACTTAAATTTTCTTTGATATCCAACGATTCGTGGATGCATGCTGATATTTTGTAATTTAATGGGTTGCAAGCTACTCTTTTGATGATTTTTGAGCTGCAAAATAATTAGTGGACTTCTAATTTTGGGCTGCAGTCAGATTTTAATTCGTAAACCTTTGGTATGCAATCAACTTTATCTTTCAGTTTTTGAGAAAATGCAGGCTGAAAGTTGTTTACTAACTATGAGTCTATGATAGAGAATTTGAATATTTAATCTTATGAAATAATTAAACTCAAAGTTGGTAGTTGGGGGAAAGTAAATCAAAACCTTTTGATATTAACTTAACTAGGTTTTTACACGGGATTGCTTCCCAGGCTCGGGAAACTTAGTTATATTAATTACTATTTGTTCTTAATACGACCACATTACATCAACCATCTCATTCGAATCAACAACAATGTCTTCAAATCACCGAATTAGATCATGAACCCATATTAGAGGTTGTTAGGATCTGAATTTCTTTTTTATTGTGTTTTTGTTTAAGAATTAAGAAGATGAACAAGTAATGCAGCAGAATTAAAATGGAAATAAACTTTGCACACAATCAAACAGGAGAAATGCTTTCAGCACACATTTTAATATAGAACCGAATGATTGAATTTATTTTAGATGTTTATTGGTTTGGAGATGGTGGCCTGGTAATAACTGGCTGAGCAGTGGTTGAAGCAGATTCAAGTCTTTCTTCAATCATCCGTTTAACTCCTTCTTTCACAAGGTAATCCTCTGCTTCTTTATCTGCTGCTGTTATTTTATCCATCTGCTTTTGTTTCCTTCCTTGGTAAAGGATGGCAGCAGGTGGAGCAGTGGATCTCCTGGATTGTTGCTTTTATGGCTCAGTTGAAATAACTGCTTCAGGATAATCAGGCTTTTGTGGAATATTAAGATTTTTCTTCCTTAGTTCTTCCAGCCTTTTGTAAGATGCAAACACTTTATCCTATGTCCATCTTGACACTTGATTCCTTGACCCAAAATCAGCTGTAATTAGCTCTTCTTTCATCCTCTTCAGTTGCAGAGTCCTTTCTGGTACATTTTTCTTAAACTTTGCCCCGATAGGAGGAGTCTGCTTCACCTTGTTTTTGATCATATCTTGAATTCTGGCTGCTTCACTTTCAAGCTCACTAATGGTCCATTCTTTGTACATGTACCTTTATCCTTTATACTTTTTGTAAGCCATGATGTTATCAAGATAATCTTTTCTCAAGGTTTCATCTGCTCTTTCTGATAGTTGCTGACAAACATTTTTTGCAAACTGCTCCAATGTTCTGACCTGAGTTAGCAGGTATTGATAGTATCTTTGTATTTCCTTATCAGATTTACCATGTGAATTCCTTTTAGAGATATCCTCTGCTTGTTGAACTTTTAACCTCATATATTCTTCAATGTTGTTTGGCTTAGGATATCCTTCAAGAGATGGCAAACTCCTTTTAGCAGGGCCATCTTCAGTGTAGAAGGATTTGATCTCCTCTCTAACTGTTATAAGCTCTAAAGGGTACTGAGCACCTGTAGGAGTGATGGCAGTGATTGGTTTTTGAACTTGAGCTGAAGAAAGAGGAACAGGGTTTGGAATAGGTACAAATGGCAGTGATTGTGTGGTTGTTTGTGGTGGTGAAGTGTCATCATCTAGGACAACATTGGTTACCCTTCTCCTTTTGGGTTTAGGAGAGGTTGGTGGTGTTTTGATGGATTGAGTGGTAGTGATTTGAGTGGAAGGTTGCTGACTAACAGTTGTTGGAACAACTGGTGTTTCAACCACTGTTGTCATTACAACAGATGATGTGTCATCCGAAGTCTTCTGCTTTTTAGCAGGAGATGATGGTGGTGATGAAGTTGTTTTTGGTGGTGAGGTGAGTTTTTGTGGTGATGATGTTTTTGGTGAGGCAGTGGTTGAAGTGGGAGCAGTAGTTGTAGTGTATGTTGAAATGGTGGCAGTTGTTTGGGTAACAACTGTTGAAACCACTGAAGTACCAACAGTTGTTGATACAACAGGAGTTTTAACATCTGTTGGTTTGGGAGATTGATGTGTGGATTTTTTAGTGGGCTGCTTTCTTTTGACCTTAGGATTTTCTTTATCCTTTGGTTCTGAAGTACCCTGCTCATTCATTTCCATAAAAACTCTCTTCTCCTATTCACATGTCTCAAACCTCGAATTGACATCACCAAAGGTACCATTTATTTGTTTAATTTCAGAATTGTATGTGAAGTTGTTTATTTAATTTAGGAATCTTTATGGCAAACTAAGGTTGTTGAGTACTACTATATAATATATTCTAAATCTTATATTTATTATCTACTTTCTGCAATCGAGAGCATGATGGTTGAGCTTCATTGTTCTACATCACCATGGGCCATGGCTTGATACGTGATTCAGGTTAGTGGCGGTGGTTGTGTCAATTTGCCATGATTTCTTGATTTTTCTTGAAATTATTGGGCTGAACTGAATCATATTGTATAGTGTTTTTTGTGCTTAACTTATGCACATAAGGTGCTCGATTTAATGCTTGACCTGAACCCACCACTTTGTTGCAATAAACCAAATTTTAAGTACTTATAAATTTAATTTGTCAAAATTTTATCCCCAAATTTGTTATAGATGCCCCCCACTTACACTATAGAACAGTAACACTAGAACATATGGTCGTTGAACACACAACATATAGTATACAGTGCTATAAAACCAACAATTGTTCCTGGAACTGTTGCTTGTAGACTGAGACGATATACATAGTCTGTTTCTTTCATGTAGCTTTGTTTGCGTTGGCATGAGCGTGTCTTCTTTTGGAAGTTGTGCTCTAAACTTTATTGTTACAAAAGCTTACATCACTTCGGATGGAGGCTGGTTTATGGATGGTAATAAGAATATCCCATTTCTTTTAATCAGTTGATTTTGGTTCTGAGTAATGTTAAAATGTTAACTGTTGTTGTCGTGTTTGGACAGTCTTCAATGTTACTGATCCAGAAGGGAACAAAATAATAGATGGAGAAATCTTGTATTACATTCGACAGGTAAAGATTTTGTTTTTAAATCTTGATTCACAAAAGATTTCATCCCAAATGTAGTTATAGTCTTATAGACTTGAAATGGTTGACCTACAATTTATATTTTGACTCTTACGTTTGATACTTTGGTTTATCTGTTTTTATTTACTTTCTTTTTGGACCATTAAAAAACTGAACTGTGTGTAGGAAATGCAAAACTCTACGATTCCGGATGACAGCAGGAAAGCTGGCTCATTGAACACCGAGAAACCTGAGTTTGAATCGACCCACTAAGATCTTTGAAACTAAGTCGCTTTGTTTTGAAACAGTAGTTTGAATCGACCCACTAAGATCAACTGAAATCTCAGGTTTGTTTCGAAACAGTAGTTTGAAACTGAGTCGCTTTGTGTAAGTTCTAATGTAGCAATATTCATTCTACAGAAGCTGATGGTAGCGATGCGGATTCTATCTCTTGTGACACTGAGAATATATGCGATACTTTGGTGTCTATTTTAGAAATGAAGAATGAAGTTGTGGAGTGCAATGGTAAGCTTTTTACATTTCATATAAATCTCTATTACTCTTTTTATTAGTTATTGCATTATATCATCTTTTTGTTTCTTCAGGTTTTACAAATAACAACGAAAGTTCAAGTAAGCTGTCAAAGTTAGATAATTGAAACGACCATAATGTTGCTATGGAAATGACTGAAGGGTCAAAGGGGATAGAAGAAAAAATCTTTACAAATCAAGGTACGTTTAAACTTATTGTCAAACTTTCGAGATATTTAAAACTAAAAAATGTTGAGTACTTGATTGTAATGCGATTATTATCTTGTATTTATAGGCGATGAGGCCCTTGTGAATCCAAGGCAATTGAAGAAACTATTGATGGTATTGCTTTGGTGAGTTCATCTTAACTTATAATAACGAGCATCATGAGTTGAAATACATTTCGACTATCTCCATATTGAGTTTTTATACTGCAATAAGCTAATTGGGGAATGTTCAGGATTGGTTTAAAGCTACTCACGAGTGAAATAAATCATTATGAATAAGGAATCCGAACAGCTTCTTTCAAAAAACAATAATCTGATAAACAACAATGCTAAACACCTTTGTTCTTCAAGTGAAAAATTAGGAACATGAATGTAATGCATCTTTCCTTATCCACTTTAGGCAGTAATGATGTTGGGTGTGTACAGGAGGATGTTGTAAAAGAGAATGTGAAAATCCCGGAGAGTACAGAAGAAATTACAGTCGATCCGAAATCGAATGAGGAATCAAAGATCATTGGAGAAAATGAAGTCATTAACGAATGCAAAATAACTACATCGTCTTCCAGTTCTGCTATGGTGAGTTATCATTATTCATAGCATGAAATGCATTTATCTAAAAGTTCTTTAGTGACGGTTCTGATATTCACTTGACCACCAACTTTACACAGCAAGAGCCCCTTCCAGATGAAATATGTGCTACAAAAGAAAAAGGGTAACGGCTTAATGATGAACACAAGCAATCCCCACATCGTGGTGAGTTCGTCTTAATGTAAATGTCTAAAAATATTCCAACAGTTTCAACTTTCAAGTTTCAACCATTAAAAAACTGAACCGTGTGCAGGAAATGGAAAACTGAACCGTGGACAGGAGAAATTTGGTGGTCTTCGTGATGGATATTAGTAAGTATTATTTGAATAAAGATTCATGATCACATGGTAATGGTTTGTTTTAAAAAAGGATTATCTTTGGGATTATGGTCGGAAGCAATTTCAACCCATTTCATCATAAGTGGTTTGACTCAACCAGTTATTTAAAAAGAAAACAATAAAGATTTCTATTTTTCTTGTATATCATTTTTAGTCATTAAAATTTAGTTCCATCTACATTGAATCGGATTCGCCAATTGTATACAAATTGTTGTTGCCAAAGCATTACCCATCTGTCTGCAGCTAGCACTATCTAATATTGTTTAATAGATTACTGATTGATACTTTTTGGGTTGGATATTATTTTAGCCCTAATTAAACAATTTGAGTACTTTTTCGTTCTTTATTTATTTTGGGATAAAATTAGTTTAGATGATGCAAATGGGTTCTTTTTGTTTGATGAGAAATTGAAAAAGTCGGGAACTTTATCAAGAAAGAAAAATGGTGCTATATCCAAATGGAAAAATCGTAGAATGATAATAGCCTTCAAACTAACATCGACAATCGACATACACCTAATCTTTAACGGGCTGATTTGGATTATGTTATTGCTAACGGGTCAAATGCCCGAAGTTATATATTTTTAAAGGTAATCATCAAGTTGCTATCTTATATGAATGTTGTAATGTGATGCAGAGGAAGCAAAAACAATGACGAGAGACGAAAAGAGAGAACATAACTTGTAGCTCGTGGCCGATATGATCCATGTGTCGTCCTTAGAGGTTTGCACCCAGATCCATACATTTTTTTGTTCTAAATGTATATATTTCACATTCGGAATTAGCTTCGGGGGGTGGTGTAGCACATCATCTACCATCCTAGGTGGCAATTTATGACCCATTCCATGCGCCCGCCATACCCCTTAGCCTTACAACGAGCACCCGTTGTTAACCTATTTCCATAATTAAGTTAATGTCAATACACTTTTAAAATAATAATGAAAAAATTCTATTGTTCAATATTATTAGAAATCGTTATGGGGATGAGCTACATCTGGACCAGGCTATGAAATGTATTTTCCCATATGGTTTTGTAAGTTATGGCTTTTGTATAGGCGCAATCTGGACCAGGCTATGAAATCTATTGTTCAATATTATTCACGTGTTTATTAGGCGCAATCTTTTCAAAACAAAAAAAAATGATTTCTAAAAACTCAAACATGTGACTATATTATTACCAGTTTTGATGGTAATTTATTATCATTCAAGAAAGTGTGCATATATAAGAAGGACTTCACCCGTGTTGTTGTTTGTAGTTCCCATTCATGGGTATATCTCGTGTTAAACTATCGTGGCATGATTTGTTAAGTAGTATTGGAGTTAAGAAATCCATACATATTATGGTGTAAAATGGCTGCATTTTTTGTGGAGTTACTTTTGATATTTTGTTATTGTTCAAGATTTGTTAGGGTGCTGTTTAAAATCAAGAAATCTTGCTCATTCTATAACAAAGTTTGGATTTTTATCTCGGTTACTATTTGTTATCATCAAGGGTCACTGTAGGTTTCATGTTTTGTTTCATAATTTTACTTACTGTTCGTTTTCATAACTGTATGTTATGGTTTGTTTATAACTTTTGAAGTTTATAATTCCATTTTTACTTATCTGATTGCTTTATTAGAATAAATAGTTTACTTCTACAGCATACTTTTGTTCTTTAAGTGACCACATATAATTGTTAAAGTGGTTATTGACATACGGTATGGAAAACTCACATGCACTAATTTTGGTTGTTAAATTGTACAATATGATTGATGATTTAATAGCTACACATCTCAACTATAAAGAATGTAATTTAAAAAATAAACAAAAAAAAATATATATACAAGCCATATACATATGTATCTTTAACTAGGGGTGTGAATTTCTGTCACGACCCAAAAGCACGACACGAACCTAACACGAAATTTGCGGGTTTAAGTTTACTCTAAACGGGTTCGGGTCAGTTTCCGGCTGAACCTGTTTAGCTAAACGGGTCAGTTTCAGGTCAACCCTTTGGGTTGGTGGATTAACCCGTTTAACCAATTTATATTATATTATTTTTTTTATACAATATGTATTATGTCATAAATTAAATTGGGTGTTTTTTTAGTAAAAGTTAATTTAAGTCTACTAATTTGCTGAAAAAAGTAGAAAAATATTAAAAAATCGGATTGATCGTGGCGGGTTCGGCTCAACATGCGAATATTCGAGACGTGTTTGGGTTCATATGTATGACACGATTTTCGGGTCGGATTGAACCCGCAAACACGACCCGTTTAGCACCCCTATTTAACATGCAAGGAAATGAAACTTAAAAGTGTGTGTTATTATTTATGCATACAGTTGCTATTGCGTTTTATCATTTCCGTTTATTCTCAGTTTCAGTAAGTTAAGTAGCCTGCAACTTCTTGATTTATGAGGTAGAAAATGCCATTTATGAACTTTTGGTAGCTCGTGAGGCTTGCACATCTTATTGGTATGGATCTAATATAGAAATAAGTCGAGTCAACATGTATGCACTCAATAATTATTTATTGTTCGTTTTATAGATTTTTTGTTAACCATGTGAATCAATTACCATACTCATGGCGATACCCAACCAACCAATTACATTGGGCGGATGGCCTTTTTTTGTGTAAATGCAGTGGTTTCCTTAGCATGTTACCTTGTCTTAAGTCTGCAATTTGGTCTTCAGTTCCCTCTAATGCTTCATCTAAGGTTCTTTTCAAAGTAAAGATATTATATTTCATGTTATTTACTTATTAGACATTTTACTTATATAAATAACCATATGATTAAACTTCACTAATTACTTGTGATTTTTCATGTTAATCCAAGAATCAAGCACTTTGGTATTTAGAAGAAACCACTGCCTCTTGAACCACATTCTGTTCGGTTTGACTCTTATCGTCTAACTATCATAAGTTTGTGTGGCTGCTGAAGATGTTCTTTGTTCAACTATCCCTGATCTGATCATTTTTGGAAATCTTTATCATTTTTAGATGAATATGAGGCATATTTGACATATGTAATAGATGATATTAAAACAATTACGAAATATAGAAGTTCTTATCAATATGTTTTTTTCAGAGAGAATCTTGAGCTATTAAAGGGTGTTGCTGATAATTATTATCATGCATGGTGGGTAAGGCATGGGGTTTCTTCTGAAAGTGAAATTGCATCTATTTATTTTGAATATAAAGAAATTATATCATTGGGTATTCTACAAATAAAAAAAGCTAATCTTTTTACAAATAGGATCCTATATTCACAATGTTTTTTTTAGTGCAGCAACAATATCATAAGGGGCTTTAGTTAATTTTATGCATAAAATGCTCAAGGTTCCAACAACTATATTCACAATGCTCGGGTTCCTCGAGCTCCTTCTTACTTGGTTCAGGTAGCATTGGGTCAGGTTTGGTAATCGGGTTTCGGTTAGAAAAAGGTAAAAACCAAAGGGCCTTTATATCTTCGGGATTATGGTCGGAAGCAATTTCAACCCATTTCTTCATAAGTGGTTCGACTTAACTGGCACCGTATCGCACGTGGGTTAGGTTTTTGCAGGAACAATTGGTCTCTTTTGAAAGTGGTTTTTTTAGTGTGGAAGGTTGCTTTAAATGGGTTACCCACGTTGACAGCCTTACAACAGAGATGAATTGGTTTGGGCTCGGTCCGATAGCCTAATATATTAATTTCCAGGGTTTCAAAATATATGTAACAATTTCTTTTTCGGGTTGTCCCAAAATAAATGCACTGTATGGTACATTTTTTTTTGTTGGTAGTGTTTGCCAAACATGAATGGTTATCCATTTATAAGAAATCATATAAAAAAATTTATTTTGTAAATATAATTTTTTAACACAACATATAATCCGTGAAGCTCACGGGTATATAACCTAGTATATATACATTTTTAAGCAACAGAAGCATGAGTAACAATATATATAATATATGAACACTTTTATACCAAGGGATATCCGCAATGGAACTGGATCACCAACATGCAAACACGAAATAGAACATCAACAATAGGGGGTTTAGATATACCTTTGGTTAGTGAATAACCGGTTGAGACACCGAGGTTCAACGGACAAGTGCCAGTGAAACGAACAAATGAGATGCGAGTGCGAACCCGTGTAGCGGCGGCGGCGATCAGCTGCTGCAGCAGGGTGGGTCGGCG
Organism: Helianthus tuberosus; assembly: GCA_030545235.1. Taxonomy (NCBI): domain Eukaryota; kingdom Viridiplantae; phylum Streptophyta; class Magnoliopsida; order Asterales; family Asteraceae; genus Helianthus; species Helianthus tuberosus. The sequence continues at coordinate 145,504,969 of CM060410.1, read as the reverse complement.
GCGGCGGGCTACCCAAGGCGGTTGTGGCCGGTTGTGGTTGTGGTGTTATGAGAGCCTTTTTTATTTTGTTCATCCAACCTCTAAAATGCAAGACCAACACTCATTTAAATAGTGAATGAAGATCTATGCATGTTTTTCAAGTGGCGGACATGCATAGTGCATGTAATGCCATTGGCCGAGATCTAGGTGCGCGACAAGTGGCGATGCAATAGTGCATGCGCGATAAGTGGCGTAGAAGAGTGCTCTTGTCTCACCCGGTCCATGTACTCGTTTCTCAGTTTAATACCCGCCTATCGTTCGTAATTACCAGTTAATTAGTTAAGGGGATTTTAGTTCGTTGCCCACGGTGTAACTCTTACGGGTCAAGACCCGGTCGGCAGCATTGACTTATCGAACCGGACATAAATATCCAACAGTTAGAATATTAGTTAATCTTGATTAGCTATTATTATTTAGTTATTATGTAATTATTGTTGTATAACCTAAGTTATGGTGGTTATTCAAACAAGGGACACCATCTCGTTCGACATTACCAATTTTATTAAGAACATCTTTGATTTCGCCAGGTTCATCAACACTTAAATTTTCTTTGATATCCAACAATTCGTGGATGCATGCTGATATTTTGTAATTTAATGGGTTGCAAGCTACTCTTTTGATGATTTTTGAGCTGCAAAATAATTAGTGGACTTCTAATTTTGGGCTGCAGTCAGATTTTAATTCGTAAACCTTTGGTATGCAATCAAATTTATCTTTCAGTTTTTGAGAAAATGCAGGCTGAAAGTTGTTTACTAACTATGAGTCTATGATAGAGAATTTGAATATTTAATCTTATGAAATAATTAAACTCAAAGTTGGTAGTTGGGGGAAAGTAAATCAAAACCTTTTGATATTAACTTAACTAGGTTTTTACCCGGGATTGCTTCCCGGGCTCGGGAAACTTAGTTATATTAATTACTATTTGTTCTTAATACGACCACATTACATCAACCATCTCATTCGAATCAACAACAATGTCTTCAAATCACCGAATTAGATCATGAACCCATATTAGAGGTTGTTAGGATCTGAATTTCTTTTTTATTGTGTTTTTGTTTAAGAATTAAGAAGATGAACAAGTAATGCAGCAGAATTAAAATGGAAATAAACTTTGCACACAATCAAACAGGAGAAATGCTTTCAGCACACATTTTAATATAGAACCGAATGATTGAATTTATTTTAGATGTTTATTGGTTTGGAGATGGTGGCCTGGTAATAACTGGCTGAGCAGTGGTTAAAGCAGATTCAAGTCTTTCTTCAATCATCCGTTTAACTCCTTCTTTCACAAGGTAATCCTCTGCTTCTTTATCTGCTGCTGTTATTTTATCCATCTGCTTTTGTTTCCTTCCTTGGTAAAGGATGGCAGCAGGTGGAGCAGTGGATCTCCTGGATTGTTGCTTTTATGGCTCAGTTGAAATAACTGCTTCAGGATAATCAGGCTTTTGTGGAATATTAGGATTTTTCTTCCTTAGTTCTTCCAGCCTTTTGTAAGATGCAAACACTTTATCCTCTGTCCATCTTGACACTTGATTCCTTGACCCAAAATCAGCTGTAATTAGCTCTTCTTTCATCCTCTTCAGTTGCAGAGTCCTTTCTGGTACATTTTTCTTAAACTTTGCCCCGATAGGAGGAGTCTGCTTCACCTTGTTTTTGATCATATCTTGAATTCTGGCTGCTTCACTTTCAAGCTCACTAATGGTCCATTCTTTGTACATGTACCTTTATCCTTTATACTTTTTGTAAGCCATGATGTTATCAAGATAATCTTTTCTCAAGGTTTCATCTGCTCTTTCTGATAGTTGCTGACAAACATTTTTTTGCAAACTGCTCCAATGTTCTGACCTGAGTTAGCAGGTATTGATAGTATCTTTGTATTTCCTTATCAGATTTACCATGTGAATTCCTTTTAGAGATATCCTCTGCTTGTTGAACTTTTAACCTCATATATTCTTCAATGTTGTTTGGCCTAGGATATCCTTCAAGAGATGGCAAACTCCTTTTAGCAGGGTCATCTTCAGTGTAGAAGGATTTGATCTCCTCTCTAACTGTTATAAGCTCTAAAGGGTACTGAGCACCTGTAGGAGTGATGGCAGTGATTGGTTTTTGAACTTGAGCTGAAGAAAGAGGAACAGGGTTTGGAGTAGGTACAAATGGCAGTGATTGTGTGGTTGTTTGTGGTGGTGAAGTGTCATCATCAAGGACAACATTGGTTACCCTTCTCCTTTTGGGTTTAGGAGAGGTTGGTGGTGTTTTGATGGATTGAGTGGTAGTGATTTGAGGTGAGTTTTTGTGGTGATGACGTTTTTGGTGAGGCAGTGGTTGAAGTGGGAGCAGTAGTTGTAGTGTATGTTGAAATGGTGGCAGTTGTTTGGGTAACAGCTGTTGAAACCACTGAAGTACCAACAGTTGTTGATACAACAGGAGTTTTAACATCTGTTGGTTTGGGAGATTGATGTGTGGAGTTTTTAGTGGGCTGCTTTCTTTTGACCTTAGGATTTTCTTTATCCTTTGGTTCTGAAGTACCCTGCTCATTCATTTCCATAAAAACTCTCTTCTCCTATTCACATGTCACAAACCTCGAATTGACATCACCAAAGGTACCATTTATTTGTTTAATTTCAGAATTGTATGTGAAGTTGTTTATTTAATTTAGGAATCTTTATGGCAAACTAAGGTTGTTGAGTACTACTATATAATATATTCTAAATCTTATATTTATTATCTACTTTCTACAATCGAGAGCATGATGGTTGAGCTTCATTGTTCTACATCACCATGGGCCATGTCTTGATACGTGATTCAGGTTAGTGGCGGTGGTTGTGTCAATTTGCCATGATTTCTTGATTTTTCTTGAAATTATTGGGCTGAACTGAATCATATTGTATAGTGTTTTTTGTGCTTAACTTATGCACATAAGGTGCTCGATTTAATGCTTGACCTGAACCCACCACTTTGTTGCAATAAACCAAATTTTAAGTACTTATAAATTTAATTTGTCAAAATTTTATCCCCAAATTTGTTATAGATGCCCCCCACTTACACTATAGAACAGTAACACTAGAACATATGGTCGTTGAACACACAACATATAGTATACAGTGCTATAAAACCAACAATTGTTCCTGCAACTGTTGCTTGTAGACTGAGACGATATACATAGTCTGTTTCTTTCATGTAGCTTTGTTTGCGTTGGCATGAGCGTGTCTTCTTTTGGAAGTTGTGCTCTAAACTTTATTGTTACAAAAGCTTACATCACTTCGGATGGAGGCTGGTTTATGGATGGTAATAAGAATATCCCATTTCTTTTAATCAGTTGATTTTAGTTCTGAGTAATGTTAAAATGTTAACTGTTGTTGTCGTGTTTGGACAGTCTTCAATGTTACTGATCCAGAAGGGAACAAAATAATAGATGGAGAAATCTTGTATTACATTCGACAGGTAAAGATTTTGTTTTTAAATCTTGATTCACAAAAGATTTCATCCCAAATGTAGTTATAGTCTTATAGACTTGAAATGATTGACCTACAATTTATATTTTGACTCTTACGTTTGATACTTTGGTTTATCTGTTTTTATTTACTTTCTTTTTAGACCATTAAAAAACTGAACTGTGTGCAGGAAATGCAAAACTCTACGATTCCGGATGACAGCAGGAAAGCTGGCTCATTGAACACCGAGAAACCTGAGTTTGAATCGACCCACTAAGATCTTTGAAACTAAGTCGCTTTGTTTTGAAACAGTAGTTTGAATCGACCCACTAAGATCAACTGAAATCTCAGGTTTGTTTCGAAACAGTAGTTTGAAACTGAGTCGCTTTGTGTAAGTTCTAATGTAGCAATATTCATTCTACAGAAGCTGATGGTAGCGATGCGGATTCTATCTCTTGTGACACTGAGAATATAAGCGATACTTTGGTGTCTATTTTAGAAACGAAGAATGAAGTTGTGGAGTGCAATGGTAAGCTTTTTACATTTCATATAAATCTCTATTACTCTTTTTATTAGTTATTGCATTATATCATCTTTTTGTTTCTTCAGGTTTTACAAATAACAACGAAAGTTCAAGTAAGCTGTCAAAGTTAGATAATTGAAACGACCATAATGTTGCTATGGAAATGACTGAAGGGTCAAAGGGGATAGAAGAAAAAATCTTTACAAATCAAGGTACGTTTAAACTTATTGTCAAACTTTCGAGATATTTAAAACTAAAAAATGTTGAGTACTTGATTGTAATGCGATTATTATCTTGTATTTATAGGCGATGAGGCCCTTGTGAATCCAAGGCAATTGAAGAAACTATTGATGGTATTGCTTTGGTGAGTTCATCTTAACTTATAATAACTAGCATCATGAGTTGAAATACATTTCGACTATCTCCATATTGAGTTTTTATACTGCAATAAGCTAATTGGGGAATGTTCAGGATTGGTTTAAAGCTACTCACGAGTGAAATAAATCATTATGAATAAGGAATCCGAACAGCTTCTTTCAAAAAACAATAATCTGATAAACAACAATGCTAAACACCTTTGTTCTTCAAGTGAAAAATTAGGAACATGAATGTAATGCATCTTTCCTTATCCACTTTAGGCAGTAATGATGTTGGGTGTGTACAGGAGGATGTTGTAAAAGAGAATGTGAAAATCCCGGAGAGTACAGAAGAAATTACAGTCGATCCGAAATCGAATGAGGAATCAAAGATCATTGGAGAAAATGAAGTCATTAACGAATGCAAAATAACTACATCGTCTTCCAGTTCTGCTATGGTGAGTTATCATTATTCATAGCATGAAATGCATTTATCTAAAAGTTCTTTAGTGACGGTTCTGATATTCACTTGACCACCAACTTTACACAGCAAGAGCCCCTTCCAGATGAAATATGTGCTACAAAAGAAAAAGGGTAACGGCTTAATGATGAACACAAGCAATCCCCACATCGTGGTGAGTTCGTCTTAATGTAAACGTCTAAAAATATTCCAACAGTTTCAACTTTCAAGTTTCAACCATTAAAAAACTGAACCGTGTGCAGGAAATGGAAAACTGAACCGTGGACAGGAGAAATTTGGTGGTCTTCGTGATGGATATTAGTAAGTATTATTTGAATAAAGATTCATGATCACATGGTAATGGTTTGTTTTAAAAAAGTATTATCTTTGGGATTATGGTCGGAAGCAATTTCAACCCATTTCATCATAAGTGGTTTGACTCAACCAGTTATTTAAAAAGAAAACAATAAAGATTTCTATTTTTCTTGTATATCATTTTTAGTCATTAAAATTTAGTTCCATCTACATTGAATCGGATTCGCCAATTGTATACAAATTGCTGTTGCCAAAGCATTACCCATCTGTCTGCAGCTAGCACTATCTAATATTGTTTAATAGATTACTGATTGATACTTTTTGGGTTGGATATTATTTTAGCCCTAATTAATCAATTTGAGTACTTTTTCGTTCTTTATTTATTTTGGGATAAAATTAGTTTAGATGATGCAAATGGGTTCTTTTTGTTTGATGAGAAATTGAAAAAGTCGGGAACTTTATCAAGAAAGAAAAATGGTGCTATATCCAAATGGAAAAATCGTAGAATGATAATAGCCTTCAAACTAACATCGACAATCGACATACACCTAATCTTTAACGGGCTGATTTGGATTATGTTATTGCTAACGGGTCAAATGCCTGAAGTTATATATTTTTAAAGGTAATCATCAAGCTGCTATCCTATATGAATGTTGTAATGTGATGCAGAGGAAGCAAAAACAATGACGAGAGACGAAAAGAGAGAACATAACTTGTAGCTCGTGGCCGATATGATCCATGTGTCGTCCTTAGAGGTTTGCACCCAGATCTATACATTTTTTTGGTTCTAAATGTATATATTTCACATTCGGAATTAGCTTCGGGGGGGTGGTGTAGCACATCATCTACCATCCTAGGTGGCAATTTATGACCCATTCCATGCCCCCCCATACCCCTTAGCCTTACAACGAGCACCCGTTGTTAACCTATTTCCATAATTAAGTTAATGTCAATACACTTTTAAAATAATAATGAAAAAATTCTATTGTTCAATATTATTAGATATCGTTATGGGGATGAGCTACATCTGGACCAGGCTATGAAATGTATTTTCCCATATGGTTTTGTAAGTTATGGCTTTTGTATAGGCGCAATCTGGACCAGGCTATGAAATCTATTGTTCAATATTATTCACGTGTTTATTAGGCAGCAGGGTGGGTCGGCGGCGGCGGGCTACCCAAGGCGGTTGTGGCCGGTTGTGGCCGGTTGTGGTTGTGGTGTTATGAGAGCCTTTTTTATTTTGTTCATCCAACCTCTAAAATGCAAGACCAACACTCATTTAAATAGTGAATGAAGATCTATGCATGTTTTTCAAGTGGCGGACATGCATAGTGCATGTAATGCCATTGGCCGAGATCTAGGTGCGCGACAAGTGGCGATGCAATAGTGCATGCGCTATAAGTGGCGTAGAAGAGCGCTCTTGTCTCACCCAGTCCATGTACTCGTTTCTCAGTTTAATACCCGCCTATCGTTCGTAATTACCAGTTAATTAGTTAAGTGGATTTTAGTTCGTTGCCCACGGTGTAACTCTTACGGGTCAAGACCTGGTCGGCAGCATTGACTTATCGAACCGGACATAAATATCCAACAGTTAGAATATTAGTTAATCTTGATTAGCTATTATTATTTAGTTATTATGTAATTATTGTTGTATAACCTAAGTTATGGTGGTTATTCAAACAAGGGACACCATCTCGTTCGACATTACCAATTTTATTAAGAACATCTTTGATTTCGCCAGGTTCATCAACACTTAAATTTTATTTGATATCCAACAATTCGTGGATGCATGCTGATATTTTGTAATTTAATGGGTTGCAAGCTACTCTTTTGATGATTTTTGAGCTGCAAAATAATTAGTGGACTTCTAATTTTGGGTTGCAGTCAGATTTTAATTCCTAAACCTTTGGTATGCAATCAAATTTATCTTTCAGTTTTTGAGAAAATGCAGGCTGAAAGTTGTTTACTAACTATGAGTCTATGATAGAGAATTTGAATATTTAATCTTATGAAATAATTAAACTCAAAGTTGGTAGTTGGGGGAAAGTAAATCAAAACCTTTTGATATTAACTTAACTAGGTTTTTACCCGGGATTGCTTCCCGGGCTCGGGAAACTTAGTTATATTAATTACTATTTGTTCTTAATACGACCACATTACATCAACCATCTCATTCGAATCAACAATAATGTCTTCAAATCACCGAATTAGATCATGAACCCATATTAGAGGTTGTTAGGATCTGAATTTCTTTTTTATTGTGTTTTTGTTTAAGAATTAAGAAGATGAACAAGTAATGCAGCAGAATTAAAATGGAAATAAACTTTGCACACAATCAAACAGGAGAAATGCTTTCAGCACACATTTTAATATAGAACCGAATGATTGAATTTATTTTAGATGTTTATTGGTTTGGAGATGGTGGCCTGGTAATAACTGGTTGAGCAGTGGTTGAAGCAGATTCAAGTCTTTCTTCAATCATCCGTTTAACTCCTTCTTTCACAAGGTAATCCTCTGCTTCTTTATCTGCTGCTGTTATTTTATCCATCTGCTTTTGTTTCCTTCCTTGGTAAAGGATGGCAGCAGGTGGAGCAGTGGATCTCCTGGATTGTTGCTTTTATGGCTCAGTTGAAATAACTGCTTCAGGATAATCAGGCTTTTGTGGAATATTAGGATTTTTCTTCCTTAGTTCTTCCAGCCTTTTGTAAGATGCAAACACTTTATCCTCTGTCCATCTTGACACTTGATTCCTTAACCCAAAATCAGCAGTAATTAGCTCTTCTTTCATCCTCTTCAGTTGCAGAGTCCTTTCTGGTACATTTTTCTTAAACTTTGCCCCGATAGGAGGAGTCTGCTTCACCTTGTTTTTGATCATATCTTGAATTCTGGCTGCTTCACTTTCAAGCTCGCTAATGGTCCATTCTTTGTACATGTACCTTTATCCTTTATACTTTTTGTAAGCCATGATGTTATCAAGATAATCTTTTCTCAAGGTTTCATCTGCTCTTTCTGATAGTTGCTGAAAAACATTTTTTGCAAACTGCTCCAATGTTCTGTCCTGAGTTAGCAGGTATTGATAGTATCTTTGTATTTCCTTATCAGATTTACCATGTGAATTCCTTTTAGAGATATCCTCTGCTTGTTGAACTTTTAACCTCATATATTCTTCAATGTTGTTTGGCCTAGGATATCCTTCAAGAGATGGCAAACTCCTTTTAGCAGGGTCATCTTCAGTGTAGAAGGATTTGATCTCCTCTCTAACTGTTATAAGCTCTAAAGGGTACTGAGCACCTGTAGGAGTGATGGCAGTGATTGGTTTTTGAACTTGAGCTGAAGAAAGAGGAATAAGGTTTGGAATAGGTACAAATGGCAGTGATTGTGTGGTTGTTTGTGGTGGTGAAGTGTCATCATCTAGGACAACATTGGTTACCCTTCTCCTTTTGGGTTTAGGAGAGGTTGGTGGTGTTTTGATGGATTGAGTGGTAGTGATTTGAGTGGAAGGTTGCTGACTAACAGTTGTTGGAACAACTGGTGTTTCAACCACTGTCGTCATTACAACAGATGATGTGTCATCTGAAGTCTTCTGCTTTTTAGCAGGAGATGATGGTGGTGATGAAGTTGTTTTTGGTGGTGAGGTGAGTTTTTGTGGTGATGACGTTTTTGGTGAGGCAGTGGTTGAAGTGGGAGCAGTAGTTGTAGTGTATGTTGAAATGGTGGCAGTTGTTTGGGTAACAGCTGTTGAAACCACTGAAGTACCAACAGTTGTTGATACAACAGGAGTTTTAACATCTGTTGGTTTGGGAGATTGATGTGTGGAGTTTTTAATGGGCTGCTTTCTTTTGACCTTAGGATTTTCTTTATCCTTTGGTTCTGAAGTACCCTGCTCATTCATTTCCATAAAAACTCTCTTCTCCTATTCAAACCTTGCTTTATCCTTTGCCTCCATATCCCTTTTTAGCCTTGCTTTTGCATCAGCAATGACATTTGTGGTTACATCAATCTTTTTAGTACCATCTGGCAAGGGGATGTCTACAGGCATACTTGACTTGTCTGCTTCAATGTACAGACCATCTTCATATCCCTTATTTTTAAACTGCTTCAATTTCTCCCCCTTTTTGGCATCAGCTGGTGGTGGTTCATCCACAAAGATGATAGAGGGAGGAGCAGTGCCAGTGGTATTCAGCAAATGGGCCTTGATTGCCTTGATATCTACTTGTGTGTCTTTAAACCTTGTTTCCATGAGATTTCTGATCTTTTGAACTTATATCTCATGTTACTGATCAGCTAATTCTCTTTGGTTGTGTAGCAGAGGTTGAAACAAACTCCACAGCTCATTTGGAGTGGGAGCAGATGATGGAGCAGCTGTTGGAGTTGGTGCATCAGGGGATGGTAACTTTTGTGCTTTCAACAATTGTTGCAGCATGTCTTTGATTTTTGCAACAGATGTATCAAGCTTGTCAACTCTATCCGTCAATTCTCGATACATTAAACCATAACCCAAATTAATGGGATCATCTGATTTCCCACTAACAGTGGTTGTATTAGTGGTTGCCTTAGGAAAATTTTCCCAAAAGTCATCCAATGATGCCCCTTGTTCTCGGTACTGGGGACTTCTTCCTCAACAATTGATAACCTTTTAAATGTACCAAGGGTTGGAACAAACACACCAGGGGTTATCAGAGTTGCTGGAGAGGAAATTGCCTTCAAGGAAGTCTGATTTACGAAACAACTGGCCAGGAGTAGATCAGTGGATCCAACACTTGTAGTTGCTGCTTCGCTTGAATTACTGACAGGAAGTATTTGTACATCCTGCAGTGTAACCTCCTCTGGTATTGTTGGTGGGTTAGCAATGATAGGGAGTTCAGACTCAGTCACTTGTGGTGGCATGCACTCAGTGATAGGTGGTTGAGAGGAACTGATTTCTGTCTGAGCTATATCAAGTGCATCCAACAAAAGTTTTGTTTGTGGGGGAATTTGAGAGGTGAGTATGGGTGTGGAAAGAGAATTTGCCCCGGGCAGTGGGCTGTGTATGATAGAATTAAGTGATTCTAGAGCATCATAATTTGGTGTCCCAGTTCTTACAGCCTGTTCTTTTTAGAAGAAGCAGGAGGAGTTTGAGGCTCGGGTTGAGATCTTTCTACCATCTGCTGTGAGGAAGTAGCAGCAGTGGTTTCTGGTGACTTTTGTGTTGTCACTGGCAGTTGCTCTGGGATCTCATCTTCCAGAGTTGCCTTTGTTTTACGTTTGGGGGGGCTTTTGTGTTTTCTTTTGTCTTGGTCTTTTGGTGGATTTAGGTGTGGGTTTCACAGCAGTTGTTTTGCTGCTGTGATCACCTTGAGCAGTGGGCTCAGCAGCAGGTGCCTGAGGAGCAGTGGTAGCTGCTAAAGTCTGCTCAGGAGCCTCTGCTTCGGTTTTGGACACTTTTGATAGCCTTGTGATCACCTTGAGCAGTGGGCTCACCCTGGATGAGTACATGAGTATCATCCATTCCAAATTTCTTTTGAAAATAAAAGCTTAGGAACCTTGGAAATAGTAAAAATGATTTGCTAGTAACATTTTTGACCAAGTCATCAAAGATCTCCTGGGAATAGTTAAAGTTTTCCCCATGCAAGATAGCATAACCCAGGTATTGAATCTTTAATGGAATTTCATTGAAAGCAGTGGTCTTATTAGAAACACACATTAAGAGGGTATGAAACAAAAACCTTGTGGCAGGGGGAAAACTGCCTTTTTGCAAAGTGTCTTTTTTTCATTTCCTTTGCATACCCTCTTTCTAAAAAATCTGTTTGATAGTCTATTTTAGGGAAAGAAGTTTTACCTTGAAGATCATTGAGTTCAAACACTTCAGAGATGGTTTGTGGTGTGATTTTAACTTTAACACCCTTTATCGAGGAATTGATGGCTATGGGTGTTTCATCTTGAGATTCAAGTTCTGCATTTTTCCAAAATTCCCTATGGGTTGCCAAATAAATCGGAGCATCAGAAGTCAACAAAGTTTTGTACTTTGAAGACGAAAGAGCATCTATGACGGAATTGAAGGTTTCAGTGTGACTTGGTTTTGTCAAGAGACCCAAGTAGTTATGGGGAGCTTTGTATGGAATTTCTATGGCCTTTTGAGTGGATTTCTCAGATGATGAAGACGGTGATTTTGCCATTTGAGGAAGAAGGATGATGAGCAAGTTTGAGAGAAATGGAGGATAACTGCTTTGAGAAAGGAATTTTGAATTAGATTCGACAGTAAAAACCCTGTTTGGGGGTTTTGATCAGGGTTTTATAGGGGAAAAAGTGAATGCTGACGTGGCAGTGGTTACAAAAGATCTTACCGCTATGTACTGTCCACGTGCCAACCCCTGATGAGTATTGGAAGACAATTGTTTTATGAAGCCACTGATGGAATAATATCAGTGGTTGCAATGGTTACAATGAAAACAGTAGGAGACTTTAAGCTATCAGTGGATAGCCTATCAGTCCTGATGGTGCAATGTTGAGATTATTAAAATAAAAAATTACAATGGATTTTTGATTTCCTGAAAACATTTTGATGCTTATAATTCATGAAAAATTTTCATTTTAACTATTTTTAAGATGCATGTTGAGATTATTAAAATAAACTATTACATAGAAAAATAGAAATTTAATGAAATCTTTATAAACTATTACACGCTAGAGTTAACACTTGTTAGGGTTTCATAGGTAAAATTGTAACGATTTGGTAAAATTGTAATTTCATTGTAATTCTATTTATTAACTATCAGTGGATAGCCAACAGTGATTGAAACACAAATGTTTGGTCACTCAGTGGTCAACATGAAAAATGAAGAAACAGAGGTTGTCTTTCAATAGTGGATAACATTTAACAATCAGATGTTTGAACCAAAACAGTGGTTGTAACAGACTTTTAAGAATTAATGAAAACTATCATTTTTAACTATTTTGAGGATGTTTGACGTTAAACAGATATTTGACCTTAAACATCTGTTTGGACATAAACAGATGGTTGCACTTAAACAAATGTTTGACCTTAAAAAGAAGTTGGCCCATAAACAACTGTTTGCAAAAAAAGACCAATTTCAAAAATACTATACCCAAACAATCAAAATGAGGAGCTTAATAATCAGTTAGCATGCTGGGGTGATGTGATAAATACTGTTACATATAAACATCTCAGTGATATAAATTCTAACAATCTAACAGAGTATAAAACACTGATGTTATAAACACTGTTAACATAAACAAAGGTAAAATATCTGCTGTAGATGCTGAACCACTGTTGTTATTGGGCAGTGGTTCGTCTTTGAGTTTGTATAGGGTTTGTCTCGAGAGATAAACTATAGCGAACCACTGCTATACTAAACACTGTTACATAAGAAACACTGATACATAAATACTAAAGTTGAATCCGCTGTAGATGCTGAAGCACTGCTGCTACTGAGCAGTGGTTTTCCTTTCGTTGATCAGGCTTTAGGTACATAAGTACTTGTCTTTAATAGGGTTTTGTCTTCAACAGTGGATATGCCTCACCAGTCTTTAAGTCCATCAGTCTTTATAAGGAGCAGTGGTTAATTATAACAGTCCTTAGCATGACCAGCTGTTATAACCACTCCATAACCCTTTTAGAGGAAGCAAAGGTCGGTCTATTTAATTGAGAGGAATAATTGCATTACATCCCTGTTAAAAAATAGAATTGATAAATTTAGGGAAAGTGAGGTTGAAAGATGATAACCTAACAGTGGAGGATCTCATTCTACAGCTTCGATAAATTAAGGGTATTCTCATATAATGGTTCCTGGATGCTTCCAAAGAATCAGCACTTTGGACATCTGTTGTTCTTCAAACATCTATTATCTATTCTATCTATTATATATAATAAATGAAAGTTATTTGGTCCACGTGGACCAAATAACTTTCATTTATTATATATAATAGATAGAATAGATAATAGATAATGGATAATAGATGTTTGAAGAACAACAGATGTCCAATGTGCCACTTCATTGGAAGCATCAAGGAACCATTATATGAGAATACCCTTAATTTATCGAAGCTGTAGAATGAGATCTCCACTGTTGGGTTATCATCTTTCAACCTCACTTTCCCTAAATTTATCAATTCTATTTTTCAACAGGGATGTAATGCAATTATTACCTTATTTAACATACCTTCAACTGCATCTTCTGATAAATCAACATTCATTTCACTCAAATGATAACTTCAACTGCATCTTCAATCATGAACTATCTAAAGAAATGGATGAAACCATCCAAAAATACCCAAAATAAAACTAATTAAATCATCCAATATTCTTGAGTACTCACCATTAATGAGATGACCAATATAAAATCAAACCCTAAAAGCATACAAATCATAATGAAATATGAAAGAAACAAACCAAAAAACTTGTTGGGCGATTAAAATTAAAAGGATATCATACGCAATATTCAGGTAATTAGAATGGCCATTTTTACCTTACTTAACAACAATAGCAAACAACATCAAACAACAATAGCAAGTGACCAATCAATCAACCTCAAAATCATATAGAAGTCTAAAAATAAAATGAAAATTAGATAAGTGAACATCAAAACTGAACAGGAAACCTGACCAAAAATTAACCAAACACCTGATGTTGAATCCACTGTAGATGTTGAATCCACTGTAGATGCTGAACCACTGCTGTTACAAACAGATAATACCTCGGGAACTGGAAATTTAAAAGGATCGGCTTCAAAGGCTTCAACAATCGGAAGATTCAAATCTCAAGCAAATGAAACCCTAATTTCAAAAAGAATAATCGGTGAACATATTCGCAAATCAATAATCAACATATGTTGTACTCATATCATCACCATTAAGAAAAAAACCGTTAGTTTCTGAACATATTCAAACACACCAGTTCATGGCGGAAATCTAGCCGCAGGTAAGCGGATCTCAACTTTGATGACCATCGATGACAACAACCCTGGAACCATATGATGAGATTAGGAGTAGAAATTAGGGTTTAATTAAAAACTTTGTATGTAAATAAGAAGAAATCAACACAGATATATAAACATACAAATCAAACCTCAAATGGAAGAACCTTGCTGACGAAGAAGATGAAACAATCTTCCCAACTATAGGGCTACAATACTGATTCATTATGAACATACAAATCAAGAAAACCGAGTTAGGATTGCAACCAAAATTAGGGCTACAATACTGAAATAAATGAAGATATAGGGCTTACCTGGTGACGCTTGGAATGATTCATGATGAGATGATTTGATTTGATCTTTGATTCAGAACGGAGAAGAGTACAGGAGAAAGAGAAGGAGAAGAAGATTCAGATCTAGGGTTTTGAAAAGGAGAAAAAAGAGACGGAGGGAGTATAAAAGGGATGGAAGTGTGGTACTGTTGGCCGGGAAAAGAGAATTGAGGATGCCCTAATTAAGTGACACGTGGCCCAAATCACTTTCATTTATTATATATAATATATATATTAAATACGACGATAAGAAAAAAAAATATTTTCAGGTAATTGTTTATAACGATCAAACAAAAGTAATGTAGTTTTCCAATTAAGGTATTTTTCTAATTCCTTTGTTGTGTCAACAACCTAACACATGTTGGGTAAATTATTTTTAGAAAGATATTAAATGTTTTTGATTCTTAGATAAATTGAAGGAAGAGTTTTGAAACAAGGTGGGTCGATTTAGTTAAATCGGAAGAACACGGTGGTCGAACTGATTAAATCGCAAGAACACCGTGGATCGATTTGATTAAATCAGAAGAACACGGGCGTATCCATTTGATTAAATCGGAAGAACGTTGTGGATCGATTTAATTAAATGGGTTGCTTGAATATTCATGAAAATATACAAAAAATGAATCGGTGTTAATAAAAAGAAAAGATGGTTCATTATTTCTTTCAAACAAAAACTAATTCAAATCGATGGATAGCTCCATGCGAACACTTGGATCGGTGTGATGGTTGAATAGTTTTATTTGAAAAGATATATTGGATCGTATGAAACTAAAAATGAACCAACATAAACGACCGAAGGTGGCGAAATTGCTTTAAGGATAGAAAGATCTCACCAAGTACCAAGTAGGAAGAACAAATTGAAAATCGGAAAAAAACAATTAAAGCAATTTATCAAGAACAATGGCTTCCAAGAATCTACAACAGATGTCGTGTGACATTGCAAAGTTGGAACGCTTTGATGGTAAGGGCTTCAAACGTTGGCGAAAGAAGATGCAACTTCTTTTGGCAACCCTTAAGGTCGCCTATGTTCTCACCAAACAATTTCCCGAAGAAAGCGAAAACGAAACAACGGTAGCAACATGTGATCGTCTGAAGTTCGAAAACGGTGACATCATATGCCGAGGACACATCTTGAATGCAATGTCCAGCCCCCTCTTTGATGTTTATAAAAACATTGTAACCGCAAGAGAACTATGGAACACTCTTGAGGAAAGATACTACAGCGAAGACGCAACAAGTAAGAAATTCATAATCTCAAAATTCAATTCGTATAAAATGATTGACTCACGTCCAATTATGGACCAAATGTATGATATTGAACACATTCTATGTATGTTCACACAAAACAACATGCAAATGGATGAAATAATCCAAGTTGCATCCATAATTGAAAAATTCCCTTCTACTTGGAAAGTTGTTAAGAAAAATCTTAAACATCGAAAGGATGAAATGACCTTGAGAGACCTTAGAAAGCATCCTCGCATTAAAGAACAATATCGTTTGGAAAACAAGACAAAAAAGGATACATTTAAGGTCCACATGATGGGGGGAAAGGGAGAATCTTCCAACAATGGTCGAAAAAGGAAACGTTTTGACAACAAAGGAAAAGGCAAGTTCAAAGAGAACAAGAAAAATGTGATTTGTGACAACTGCAACAAGCCGAGACGCTACAAGCAGGATTGCCGCTTACTAAAAGGCAAAACCGAAAAAAGAAATGACAAAGAAAAGGATGAAAAAGGTAGTAACTTTGTTGCTATGATATCCGATGCATTCTCCCTCGAAGAAGATAAATCTTGGTGGGTCGACTCAGGCGCCACCCTACATGTGTGCAACAATATCTCCATGTTCAAAACCTATGAATCTACAAACTTCACGATATACATGGGAAATCATGCAACTGCACAAGTAAAGGGAAAAGGAAATATCGATTTGGTATTCATTTCTGGACACACCTTGACTTTGAAAGATGTCTTACATGTCCCTGAGGTTCGCAAGAACCTAGTGTCCGCATCGGCCCTCACCAAACATGGATTCAAGCTTATGTTTGAAGGAGATAAATTCATCCTCTCAAAGGGTAAAAAGTTCGTTGGCCTTGGTTCCCATACCGATGGAATGTTTAAGCTTAGCATCAAAGATGTTGTAAATAGTAGTGTGAATGATGTACTTATGACTGAATCAAGCAATGCTAATTATGCATCGGCTATTGATGTACCTATGAATGATGTTAATAAAATGTCTACTAAGTAGATTAAACTGCGTACATTTTATATGTTTACAAAATATGGTTAAATCTAAATTAATTTCAACGTTAAAAGATAAAAACCATATTCGTCAAACATCCAAACATATCAAGATTACTCTAATACCTTCCCTAAAATTCAAATAACTACAAAGATTCTTGAATTAGCGCATAATGACATGAAATTTACAAGCGACTCCTTCCTAGGAGAGAAAAAGTATTTTGCAATTTTTATGGAAGATTACTTTCGATATTGTTACAAAAGTTAAGTTCTTGAAAAAGTTAAGATACTACCCGTATTATTCACCAAATTACAGTTCCGTATACACCTTTACAAATTGGTATTTCAAAGAAAAAATCACACGCTCATGGATATGGTTCAATTGTAATAATAGAACTGTGTTTTTTTACCGGTAAAAAATCACAAGCACTTGATATTGTTATATCTATAAAATATATGATATTTGATTTTAACTTTTAATATCATATATATTTGACTAAACTTTAAATTAGGTCCGGCTATTCGCACACCCGTTTGGTCTATTCGCACACCCCAAAACGCCTCGTTTTGACCCACGCGAAGCGCTTTTTGTTAAAGTAACAGACAAGGGCTGAGCATGTCAGTCCTTGTCTGGTGACCTTGTACCGAAGCGCCCCGCTTTGGCCAAAGCGGGGCATTTTGGGCTGCCTGTTTATTTTCGGGGGAAAAAGTGAGGTTTTGGTGAAAAAAATGGGTTGTTGGTTTGTTGTTTGATTGTATTTGGTTGTGTTTTTTTTTGTTGAAAAGTTGTAGATTTTTGTTTTATTTTTATAAAACATATATAGTTTTTTATTTTTTTAAATCAATTTAATTCAAAACATATATATATATTGCGTACAGAAAATCCCGAAGAAGTTTAACAGAGATCACCGGAAGCAAATCATGTTGAACAACAATGTCCTGTTAGTTGTTTCAGATAACATGCTTGGTAACAAAGAGAAACACTTTCTTCTTTTGTTCTTCAATCTTTGTTAGTTGTTAATGTTTGATTTTTTTTTTCTACTTTTAGAAATGTTTGAGAGAGAAAGTTTTACTCAAATTACAATTAGTCTTAAATGGTACAAAAATGTGATGATGCCAAAAGAAGCTTGCAAACACTCAGAAAATCACCAAAATGATATTAAAATTTGGGAGCCTTCACATTAATTTGGGAAACATGAAATAAGACCACCTCACGAAACGAGGTTTCATAATCATGGGGAACGAAGAAATTTGATCTTGGAAGAGATCGAAGATTTGGGTACAACTTCAAGTCATGAAGATCACTCTGCACTTTGCAGTAGTGGATCATGATGACTGTAATAAAACGGAACATAATCCCAGATTGTCTAGAGAATCATTTTTATCATGTGTCATATGTTGGACAAAATATATGGATGGAAAGCCTGCATAGTTTGTAGCATTCCTTGCCCACCAAAAGATATTGGTGTTTGTAGTGATGGGACCGTTGATTTGAAACACATAATGCGCGTTGATTGGATTGTAAATATTCTAGAGAAAGCAAACCAGGTATACAAAATCGTCAATAGTTATGGTGATCCACAAACTTGTATGGAATTCAATGCGAGTTGTTTGTTTTCTTTGAGTGCTAAAGACATTCAACCTCAAGATATGGCCAAGCCATTTTATTGAATTTGTAAACTGCTTGCCTTTTAAAGATTATACCAACCCTCATAGCGGCTACCTTAAATATACTTTTCAAAAAGCCTTATAAATATTCCCATTACAGTCTATGACAAAACAGAACAGAATCCTAAATTGTCTAGAGAAGCGCTTTTATCATGTGTCATATGCGGGCCCGAGAAACAAAAGGGATTTCGAGCAGTTGGTCGATGACATGATAGATAAAGATCTTGCAATGAAAGCTAGTGCAAAAAATGCGGAAACGTTGCATAATTCATTTAGTTTCTGTTTGGCACCTTCAATCTCCGTCGCTTCATTAAAATTAACAATAGTTTCTGTTTGGCACCTTCAATCTCAGTTGCTTCATTAAAATTACGAAGCGGTTTCTGTATCGGTTATTCGGATCTCTATTTGGTTATCTTTTCAAACTGCAACACACGAATGTGTGGTTTCAACGAACTGGTGTGATTCGGTAGTTATATAACGATAAGTTTAAACTTTATATTGAATACAGGCCCGCAAAGCCCATCAAAGACTACGTGTTGTGGGCATTGACACAACAACAGATAATGAACGAATTGTAGGACTTCTTGTTCCAAATGCAGTTGTAGGATCCGTACTTAAAGGTCTATCTCTAAAAGATGTACCTTTACGGCACGGTTACCTTAATCACATCTTCCATGGAGTCACAGATCTGACAATAAGGCCCACAGATCTTATGCCCACCAAGAGCACGACACATGATTTCGAAATGAGAAACTTTTAAATCATTCATCACCTGGACCTTGAATGGCGGTTTCCATCACCGACTACAACCTGGAGTACCGGTGCCTGACAGACGACGCGTGGTACACCTGCGCCGTCGTTTTCGACGACGACAACCACCACCTTTGTGTCAAGTTCCGCGATTTTGTTCAAAGTTTCTTCAACAAAGTTTTCTCCTTCGCTAATTTCTCCACTCACTATAAATCGAACAGTTACTTCATAGATTCCTAACAACTTATAAAGCTGGTTGAGGATTACGAGTGTTCTAGACTTGTTCAAGGCATGCTTGTTTGTGCTATTTACAGAAATAAGGATGAAGCTCTGTATTTTGAAGCCGTTGGGAAACATGAAAGAAGACCACCTCACAAAACGAGGTTTCATAATCATGGGAAACGAAGAAATTTGATCTTGGAAAAGATCGAAGATTTGGGTACAACTTCAAGTCATAAAGATCACTCTATAGTAGTTGATCATGATGATTGTAATAAAACGGAACATAATCCTAGGCTGTCTAGAGAAGAGTCGCATTGCCGGTGCCGGAGAGATACGATGTTGGTGGGTTTGAGGCGCTTCCGGTCCAAGTTCAACGATCGACGATCAAATAGATCGTTGTTAAGCAAACAAATAAGGAAAAACTGGAAATGATTGGTTTGGTGAGACAACAACAGATAATAAATGAATTGTTGGACTTCTTGCTGCTAATTATACTAAAAGTCGCTTTCCAAGTCATCGTCATTTCCAAAATATTATGTCAGTGGGAAATGTTTTAAAAACCAGATGCAACTTCACGGCATGCGTACCTTAATGTCACACCCCCAAAATCCACCATGCGGAGTATCACCGCTTGGAGGCGTGACATGACCAGGATCAAGCCACCAATCACATTGAACAACGTGATTAAGTACATAAAACCAACCCCAATATAATTGGTGCCCAAAAGAAAGTAAACAACTTTAAGTTAACAGCGGAAGCATAACACGTGAAACCCAAACATAAGTAATAAGTTCATAAGTTTGAATATTTAACATGGAACTCAACAGTCCATGTCCCACAACGATCACTCCTCCCTGTGCAAGCTCCATGAGCATCTAACAACCTGTAAGGCATGTAACAACGAGTCAACAACAAAGTTGAGTGAGTTTACAGTTGGTTGTTTCGTTTTAAGTTGTTCCGAAAACATGGTTTGTCTTTTGCTGGCTTACTTGCCGTGGGGGTTACCCCGTAGTTGAAAATATGATTAACTAGTTCCTTCTTTATTACCCAAACCATATCCATAATCAGTGGGGGCTTCTCCATGTGAACCACTAGACCGTTACCATATCAACAATTGACGAACAATAGTTGTGCCCAACGTCAATGTCTATCATCATTGACAGTTTACCATAGTCCATTAGTACACGCCCGTCCGACTGGCACGGTGTGAGGTTTGTTAAACCTAATAGCGCTATTAACTAATGACCCGCTCGCCATTGGCCTCGGCGATTAAGTCGATATAAAATGAGGGACTTAATGATAGAGTTTTGTCTAGTAAGTTTTAAGGTTGTTGTCCTACCCAAGGAGGACGAACGTACGTATCCTGTTGGTGCACAAATGTCTGTTAACTTTGTCTTTATTGAGTCTTATGTCTAGATAGGATAAACTAGCACACAACAGATTAGAAACTAGGGTTTGTTTGTGTATTAGTGTGTAATTTCGCTTGAAATGGTCATGACCATTTCACATGAAATTAGCCTTGTGATTTCGCTTGAAATGGGCAGTGACACTTTCAAGCGGAATTAGCACAACTATAAATAGGTGTGTTGCTAGTTCATTTGTAACTTTTCCGATTCAGAGCCGAGGTGCTGCCAGTTTGTCAAACGATCTGTAAAAGCTTTGAAATCAATAATAAGAAGATAATTAAGAGGAATCTAGCTGTATTCACGTCGATATCATTGATTCCGCCTTTGATATTGATGTTAAACTCTTCTGATTGACTCGTTAGGGTCACACGACGATCCAACAAGTGGTATCAGAGCTCAGGACGAAGAGTTTATGCCAATTCAGCTTGTTTTCATCACTTCTACTCTTTCTTTTCAAAATTAAACAAGATTTAACGGACAAAATGGACTGAATTTCACATATATCACGTAAAACACAGTTTTAACTAATCCTTGAAAGAATTGGATCAAAATTCGATCAAAATCTGGGTCAATTTGACAAATTGGTGGCCGACAGGATGATGTCATCCTAATTCCGCTCGAAATAGCACTTGTGATTTCGCACGGAATTAGCTTTTGTGGTTAATTCCGTTTGAAACTGGCGTATTGATTTCACACGGAATCACTAATTCCGTTTGAAAGTGCTGTTAGATTTCACACGAAATCAGATTCCGTTTGAAATTTCACACGGAATTAGCTATTTCGCTCCAAAGTGACTTGATTCCGTTTGAATCAAATCTAATTCAGCACGAAATTAGATTCCGTTTGGTGATTCCGTTTGGGAATCGTATTTCGTTTGAAAAACCCTGATTTCGTTTGAAAAGGTTATTTCGTGTGAGAGGAGTAATTTCGTGTGAAAAGCTGATTTCGCTTGAACTGATTTCGTTTGAAACTGCTGTTTTTAAAATCCAAAAATTTTCTAAGTGTTTGTTGATTGTTTCAAATACGTAAAGATGGATGACTTTATGAATCCTTTCAGTGACATGTTTACTTTCACGGGAAACACCGGAAATGATACATCAAACAACACAAATGAGAATACTCCTAATCCGAATGCGAAGAAAACTCTTTCTGATGCTTTGAGTGTAGAGAGTGCTTATGGGACGTACAACAAACCTCCCAAACTGATGGCGATTGAAGATTACAATAAATGGGAGAAAAAGTTTGAAGAATGGCTAAAAGCGTTCGCATATCCAAGTTGGAAGATGTTGAAGAATGGTTTCAGTATGGGAAGATCGGATTATGAAAATTTGACAGAACCTGAGGAGGTAGAAAGATATGTTGCTGAACAAAAGTGCATTGCATTGATTCATCAGTCTGTGAGAGACGACATAATATCATTGATTGAGTACATAAATTCGAAAGATCTATGGGAGAAATTGAGAGTGAAATGTGTGGGTAGTGCTGAGATAGTTAAAAACAAAAAGAAGTTGTTAAAAAAGGAGTTTGATTTGTTTGGATGTTTAAAAAATGAATCTGTGTCAAAAATGATTGAAAGATTCGGGCATTTGAAGATGGAGCTTGCAAGACATGGAGTCATATATACTCGAGAAGAATTGGTTGACAAATTGTTTGATTCGCTGCCGGATGATAACGACTGGCAATACTTTGCCTTGATGCTGAAGAACACAATCAAGTTGGAGGATCTGACGGTTGATCTGCTAATCGAAAGATTGGAGAGTCATGAACTGGAGATCAAGAAATCAAACAAAGTCAACAACTCCTCTTACCAGCAGAATGTAGAGTTGTATTATCGAGGAAGTATGATCCCAAAAACCGTGTCACCAAAGACAGCTTTCTCTGCAGAAAATGCAAATATGACAAGTCTAGAAAGTCCAAGTAGCGGCTATCATGGAGGGTCATCATCAACTGCTGCAAGTCAACAACAACAGTCAGCTTCAAAGAATATGTTTCAATGTAATATTGTTGTGGATCTAAAGAATGCACAAAACTTTAGTGAGGAATCCGCAAAGCAGCAAATGGTGTTTTTAGCGTCTGTTTTAGAGTCATACGAGAGCCTTGTTGCGGGCAAGATTGGAAACACTAACCTCACCAAGGAGGACTATGATCAGATCGACCCAGAAGAGATGGAGTTGATAGATATCAGGTGGTGTATGGCTAGTGCGGTTAGACGAGCTCAAAGGTTCATGGAGATTACAGGCAGACATTCTATTGGCGGACCTTCCACCAAACTTGGTTTTGATAAATCAAAGGTTACGTGCTTCAGATGTAAACAAAAGGGACATTTTAAACGTGAATTTCGAAACACACCTGCTGATGATACTGCAAATCCATTCAGAGAGGATTACTATAAACGAGCAATCTATCATCAGAACAAATCTGAACCTCCTAGAATGAAACAGCTTGAAGATACCCCCAAAGAATAATCAAGAGCTCTTGCTGTTATTCATGATGACGAGGGATACGATTCGAGTGAACTGCTACCGGAAGAGGATGCAGTGGGCTATGCGTTTGTGACAAACGCTGTTCCTTTCAGAGATAGCAGAAACGAAGAAGAGAAATACATCAACAGAAAAATGAAAGCCCAAGACAGAAAGATTAGAATCGGTTATATATACAAAGAAGCAAAACAGGCGAAAAGATGGGATGCTGATAGAGAATGTTACCTAGATCCTCAGGGTAACATAGCTGTTGACCCAAAAACCATTGATGTTGAAACTCTCACCAAACAAATTGCTGATGAAGAAGAAGCCAGACAGAGAGAGTGGTGGGGAGGTGGAGAAGCTGAAGAAAAAGCTAAAGAAAAAGAAAAAGAAAAGGAGAAAGAGCAGCAGCCAAAGAAAATTGATGACGGGATTATTGACACGTCACAAGAGTTTACTGCTGAAAATTTAAAGAAGATGGCTGACAAAGTGTTTGCTGCGAAAGAACTAGAGGTAGTTTCTGGTTCTAGCACTGAGTCTAAAAGCAAGGTCAGTCAGAATGATGAAATTAATGAGTCAGGTAAGAAAGCTAAAACTGAGAGCGACTGCAAAAATTGCATGAAAGACTTCAAGGTTTGTAGTACAATTGCTTACCTCAATGGTGAAAAGACCGAAAAACTGACAAAAAGAGTCAGAGACGTTGAAGATCAGATCTTAAACCGTGACAAAATGTTAAAAGCTTCAAATGAACGATTGTAACAGCCCAGGGTAACCGCACCATGATATTATCCGCTTTGGCGGCCAGCACGCCCCCGGCGTCCGCCCCTCACGGTTTTCACAACGCGTCATGATGGTGAAGGTATCCAGCCCCTTATAAGGAAGCATTTGTTCCCCTTCACAACCGATGTGGGATGTCACAATCCACCCCCCTTAAGGGGTCCAGCGTCCTCGCAGGACCTGGCACCACCGATCCAGCTCGGCTCTGATACCATCTGTAACAGCCCAGGGTAACCGCACCATGATATTATCCGCTTTGGCGGCCAACACGCCCCCGGCGTCCGCCCCTCACGGTTTTCACAACGCGTCATGATGGTGAAGGTATCCAGCCCCTTATAAGGAAGCATTTGTTCCCCTTCACAACCGATGTGGGATGTCACAATTTCTGTCACACCCCGACCACGTAGAACATACAAAACGTAGCGGAAATGTCGGGGAGTGTTGTAACAGAATTAATTGTTTCAAATCCATGGCAATTGAAGTTTCGTTTTATTGATTAAAAGTGTTACAATGTCTTAACAAACAAGGAAATACAACATAATTAACTAGTCTTGCATCTTTTATTGTCACTAAGGCCCACCGCCTATGTGTATCTTGATCAATCCTATGCTTCATATCCTGAAAACACATGTGAAAATAGGTACGTCAGCATAAAAATGCCTGTGAGATACATAGGTTTTGTGAAACTTATGTTTGAGAAAATGTTTAGTCATGAACCTTGTAATTTGCTTTGTTTTGTAAATCATTTGAAAAACAATAAGATCAGATGACATGTATAAATAACTGTAAGGTTAAATGAATAACCAAGTAAAATGAGTTTATATAAGATAAGTTGTTTGTAAAAGAATGTCTTGTGAAAAGTATGTTATTTGTATAAAATGTTATATATCTTAAATTGAAATGATTCAAATAACGCTACGATATGTAATACCATACAAACACTTATATATAGGAAGTACCAGCGGCGTATCCACCATGCTTGTATCATATTACACACGCACCGTTACTCAAATCACTTACCCAAACAAACCACCAATGTAAGATGTCTATGTTTAAACCAATTGCCAAACGTATTGAAAAATATGTCAAAATGTTTATGTCAATATGTAAATCATGTAATGTGTAACCAATGTCAATAATGTTCATGTGTCAAATGTAATCATGTAATGTGTAACCAAAATGATCTGTATGGCTAGTGAAATGTATCAACTAAACCATATGCACAAAAACAAAGTATTGAAGTAAAACATGGTTTAAATCAAGGCTATGTTTTGTGGAAATGCATGCTATACTGATACGAACATCTATGCGGTGTTGTGAAAATGCATACATCCAAGCCTTGAGACTGTGGCGATAAACCCTTAAACAATTTAAAGGTTTATCTAAATTATGTATATCGAATTCGGTCATTCCTTCCAATCCACACCAACCCAGGATTTCAGGAACGGGAGTTGTCAATTCCTATGGTACCACTACCTACTAACGAACGGCGTAGCTAATGTTAATGAATGAATTGTTCCATTGTAAACAACCCAAATGTCATAACAAAATGTAAGCATGTGATGAAAACACTGTACTAAGTATGTAACCAACGGACATACATAGCATAAAATGTAAATGTAAAACAATGTACTAAGTACGCACGCAATGGGCATACATAGCATAAAATGTAATGAAATCATGTACTATAAATGTACTAATGAACATAGGAAGTATATGATGTGAAAACAGGAAAGCATGAAAGTAACAAGTAGGCACATGTGTTTCACCCCAAAACAGTTTGGAAAACAGTAAAAGAGGGGTCTATGTACTCACTTGAGATTGCTTAGTAGTCCTTGAGTAACAACCAAACAATGCTAGAGATCGCGGATATCAAACGACACCTAATATAGGTAACTACATTAATAAACCGGACCTAAATCGGAAGATCGGATAGAATGAGGGTTCGTAAACCAAACGAGTATAGAAACTCGTGTAATATGGTTTAACAAACCCTACATACTAAAATGAAACTTAACCTAAGTGTTTACGACCCATTACGACTCGTTTAGGAAGCTTATGCTACTTTAACGCGTCGTACGCGTGAAACGCGTTCGGACCGCCTAACTAGTCCTATGACAAGTGTTATATGCCTAAACATGTTACATAATTAGTTATGTGACAAAAGTCTAGGTTACATATGCTTAATTACTAATTTTACATGAAAAGGGTATTCTGGTAATTTACCTAAGGCATATAAACTACCTATCATACAACTACTCAAACGATGTGACCATAAGGTATAACCTCGGAAGGTTATTCCCTATATACTATGGTCACCTAATGTATTTGGTCGGATCCTAATGATCGACCAAATGGGTCAGGTTCGAAGGTATAAGCGATTTATTAGATCGCTTACCCTTACGACCCTAGACAACGTGGTAATCAGTAAGCATAGTCCCAAGGGACTATAACCAACGTGATTACACTCACGTTGAGAAGTTCAAACGAACTTCGCATTGACCATAAACTGGTCAACGCAGAAAGTCAAACAAAGTTTGACTTTCAGACTCGAAAAGACTCGAAAAGCAATAAAAGAACGAAAGAAAACTTACGAAGGGTCCCCGAATGCTAATCTCGATCCAAGAATCTCAGGTATGAAACAATGGTTTCAACTTAGAGTTTCTCAAATCAAAATTCTTGTAAGTTTTGCAATGGGGTGGATGGGTATTTATAGGAATACCCGAACCGTTAGGATCGTTTCTTGGAAAATGTGATCGAATCTTGTGCGTACATGTGTTGGAATGTTATGGTGACTAAAAATGGGTTCTTATCAGCTGACTAGACAAGTGTGAGTGTGTGGTGGAGGATTAAACAGCTGCAAACTGCTGTTAAATGCAGTTAATCTGGTCAGGAAGGCGGATGCGGCCCGCGTCAGGATCAAGCAAAACTCAGGCGGGCCGCCTGGGAGTCACAGATCAGAAATAGTTTCAGAATTTACAGTTTCAGTCCCTGCACGTGTTTAAGGCCATTTCCTACACTTCTAAGGCTCGTAAAGCCAACTTTAAGGCCCTAAAATGATGCCTAAACATTGTGGACATGAAACATGCTCAAAAATATGTCGGATGTTGGTTCGTTTGGTCGTACGAACGCAATGTTCGCTAAATTACGATGGAATGCGCATAAGCGCGAAAAACGATCCAAATGACGCGACGAATGGATTTTTCTTATTCCGAACACTAAAATAAAATATTTTAGTGCTTACATAAATTTTTGGATGTCCGGATGTATTCAGAACGTAAGTTATGCGTAAAAATGCAAACTTGTGCACTTTTTGACATTTTTAGTCCCTGAATGACTCAAAAGTTTATTTTAGCACACCGAACCCTTCAAAGCCTATTGCTAAGCTATGTAAAGGATATTTATGGTATGTTTAACTTATGGTCATGTTCCGGAATGTCTGTTACAGTTCAAATTGACATACTTTCGTAGTTTATCAACTTTAGTCCCTGTAAGTGATTTAACTTGATTTTGCCATACCAAAGCCTTCAAAACTTATTTCTAAGTTATGTAAAGGTTATTTAAGGTATGTTAAGCCTATGTCACTATTCCGGAGTTTTGTTGCATTAAACTGGTTATATTTACGCATCGGTGCGCGTATAACCTTCCAGAAAGCGATTTAGAGCTTGGAATTGAACAAGAATTGATATGTGCAAATGATACACATATTTATACAAATCCCAAGGATGAAATATAATATTTCATTGGTTTGGTATTTGTTTGATGGCCGTGGAGGCACAGGTGTTATAGTCTCCCCTACTTTAGGAAATGTCGTCCCGAAATTTTATTTAGAGGAAACTTGTGAGAGCTTGAAAACATGAAGTTGAAAAGATCGAACAACTCTGGTCAGAGTTCTTGAACTTCTAGTAACTTTAATAACATTATGCTTGCAATGTAAGAGGGATACTTATATACAAGTATATGAAGCGTTATTGGTGCGTCCACCGTACCTCCATTACATCGTTCTCATTTTGTTATTGTTGTCGCTATCAGTTCTTACACATAATAAATCTTACTGGGTTTCTGTGCACTAAATTTCATAATTATGTACGCGTCCATAATTAGACAATTCCTTGCACAGTTCACACAGTCTATTTTATAATGTGTAGTGTAAAACCAAACGAACAAACCTATGATGAGTGTGACTAGACCGCCATAGAATCCTTTTAATTAAATCAATAAATGATCTAAATAGACTATCAAGGAGTCTGTTCAGCTACATCACTAGATGTCGTTCTTTAACCAAATTGTGAATAAATCTTTTTTACTAGACCACTAAAGGGTCTCTTATGAATCATGGAGTGGTACTATATAATCCAAGGGTCTTAACTATTACATAGAAGCCCATTAAGGATTTAAGGTAGTACCTTTTGACTATCCTGCTATGAATCCCTCATATGGAGGTATGAAAGATCCTGCGAGGATTTGGATAACGAATATCCAGAGTATACAAAAACATAAAATGCATAAAAGAAAACATAAGATGAATAAACACATAGTCACATAACCACAAAATTGTTTATTTGTTAATTTGTTTTGTTAATTGCGTACATGCATTTAAAGCATACCCGGAATCCATTCCGTGGATTCCATTTGGTACTTTAAACGTTATCAAGAATCCAACTATAAAGATAGAAAGATTCAAAAAGAAAATTCGATTTCGATTATTAGGAACCGAAATGTTTGAATTAAGGTACATAAGGAATCCAATTAAGGACTCTGATTTGAATGATGATCATCCACAAGGGTCTAAATGTGAAGATAAAAAGATCTCATATGGATTTTAGAAGTTGAAGATGTTTTGAAACCTTGCACTTGATGTGCTTAGGTCAAAACATGAAGTTAGAATGCTTATGAAGTTGAGATGCTTGATATGTCAAGGCGACATATGAAGCAGAATTTGAAGGTTAAGTCAATGTATGAAGAAAATATTTTTGAAAACTATGCATGGGGTTCTTTTAAGAAAAATGTGTTTAACGTTTTTGAAACCTTATATATAGTACTTTTGAAATCATGAAGTAGGTGTATTAGGTAGATATATTTACAAAAATGTTTTAAAATCATGCAAGATAAATTTTGAAATTATGTATAAGGTTTTTGAAAATATGAATGATGTTTTTGAAGTCATGCATTTGATATATACTGTATTAATAACATTTTGAAGTCATGAAGGTTATTTTTTGAAACGTAGACGATGTTTTTGAAATCATGGAGGTTGTTTTGGAAAACTTATGTTATGCATGTTGAAGAAATCAGAACGTAATGGGTATGAGATTTGAAAATATCCTTGGTTATCTAACCAAGGATTCAAAGGCACAGATGTGCAAAAGCATGATTACTCATAATGTCACTTTATTTTCTGTACTTTGTTTCTTAGAGTGAAACGAGTACTTAAAATTTTCGAGGGAATCATGAGCGATCATTTGAAAGAGAGAATCACAAGAGTAGTTTGTAAGGAACATAGTTCCTTAATACAGGTATTATAGGGAAATGCCACAAACACATGTAATTATACTTGTATATCAGAATTTGTGAACAATAATTTATTTATGAACAAAACAGATTGTTTCACATTACAAGAAAATAAAAGAACAAAGGCATAAGACAGCAACATCCTTTGTTCAGCCAATTGCTCATCCACGGGTTGGATTTGCACTGACAATCTTGGGGCAGTTGTTCCTGTAATGGCTCGTCTCGCCACAGTTGTAGCAAGTACCAGGCGGAAAACGAGCTTGAGTAGGGTTGACTTGGGGTTGATTTGGACCACCTTGGTTTGGGGTAAATCGACAAGCATTTGCCAGGTGACCGAGTCGCCCAAATGATGCACACAAACGACACTGTAGGTGAGCTAAGTGGTGTGCATTACATTTGTCGCATATTGGTGCTGTTCCTTTGTATTGCTTCTTAGCAGGTGGTGTTGCCACCCGATTGGGTCCTATTTGATTTGGTACTGCTGCTACGCAAACTTTTGCCGTATGACCTTTAAGTCCACAAATTTGGCATTTGCGGCACTTCACACTAGGGTGATGATGAAGGGTACATTGGTTGCACAAGGGTTCTATTCTGTTGTATGGCTTCCTGACTGGTAGTGCTGTCACTTGGCTAGGTCCCGCTTGATTAGGTGTAACTGTTGCGGGTTTCCTTGAAGCCTTACGCTTCCTTGATTTTGGTGCTGGCTTGACTTCTGCTTCCTTTGGTGGCTCTTGAGTGGCTTCATTTTTGAGATGAGACATGGCAATGCCTAGATCCACAGACTTCAGTATCACCTCGCCTATTTGCTGGGCAAATTTGGCTGTTTGCTCGGACATTTGACCAGTGCTGAGAGGAATAGACATTCTAGAAGAAAATGAAAGACGTAGGAAGAAACAAGTGAAAGGTTATTGGATAATCAATACAGAATGGTAACGAATGAAAATTGTGATCATTTGTTTGATACCTAAGGCAAACAAATGAGATGGTGACAAATCAAAGTAAATGGGTCAAAAATAATGTATCGCGAAGACATGCTCGCCTATAAGTGAACACTCATCCCAAGAATTCCCAGGTAAGCACAACTGGTCTCGCGTCTGATGAGATGTATACGAAGTGCTTGCCTAGACAGAAAACCCAGAATACAGGCATTCACCCTTCCAGTTTGCACGTGTTCACATTATTTAAAACCCAAAACCTTGACGAGATTTTGAAAATTCAAAGGGGTTCAAAACCATATAACAGAGGGTTCAAAACCTTACAATAGAGGGTTCAAAACCTAGTAATCAATCATCCTAGAACAGGTGATTAGTTTTCAAAGCGGTTTTGAAATTTATGTTCTTGTTGTGGTCGTCGCCTAAGGATAGGTGACGGTATTGTTTTATGACTAAACGCAAGTAAACTCGCGTTAGGGTCCTAAGAAGGTTATAGACTAGGTCAAAGTATTACTAATAACCTAATTCCCTATAACCATGGGCTCTGATACCAACTTTTCTGTCACACCCCGACCACGTAGAACATACAAAACGTGGCGGATATGTCGGGGAGTGTTGTAACAGAATTAATTGTTTCAAATCCATGGCAATTGAAGTTTCGTTTTATTGATTAAAAGTGTTACAATGTCTTAACAAACAAGGAAATACAACATAATTAACTAGTCTTGCATCTTTTATTGTCACTAAGGCCCATGTCCGCCTATGTGTATCTTGATCAATCCTATGCTTCATATCCTGAAAACACATGTGAAAATAGGTACGTCAGCATAAAAATGCCTGTGAGATACATAGGTTTTGTGAAAATAGAATTCATGACTTATTTTTGAGAAAATGTTTAGTCATGAACCTTGTAATTTGCTTTGTTTTGTAAATCATTTGAAAAACAATAAGATCAGATGATATGTATAAATAAATGTAAGGTTAAATGAATAACCAAGTAAAATGAGTTTATATAAGATAAGTTGTTTGTAAAAGAATGTCTTGTGAAAAGTATGTTATTTGTATAAAATGTTATATATCTTAAATTGAAATGATTCAAATAACGCTACGATATGTAATACCATACAAACACTTATATATAGGAAGTATCAGCGGCGTATCCACCATGCTTGTATCATATTACACACGCACCGTTACTCAAATCACTTACCCAAACAAACCACCAATGTAAGATGTCTATGTTTAAACCAATTGCCAAACGTATTGAAAAATATGTCAAAATGTTTATGTCAATATGTAAATCATGTAATGTGTAACCAATGTCAATAATGTTCATGTGTCAAATGTAATCATGTAATGTGTAACCAAAATGATCTGTATGGCTAGTGAAATGTATCAACTAAACCATATGCACAAAAACAAAGTATTGAAGTAAAACATGGTTTAAATCAAGGCTATGTTTTGTGGAAATGCATGCTATACTGATACGAACATCTATGCGGTGTTGTGAAAATGCATACATCCAAGCCTTGAGACTGTGGCGATAAACCCTTAAACAATTTAAAGGTTTATCTAAATTATGTATATCGAATTCGGTCATTCCTTCCAATCCACACCAACCCAGGATTTCAGGAACGGGAGTTGTCAATTCCTATGGTACCACTACCTACTAACGAACGGCGTAGCTAATGTTAATGAATGTATTGTTCCATTGTAAACAACCCAAATGTCATAACAAAATGTAAGCATGTGATGAAAACACTGTACTAAGTATGTAACCAACGGACATACATAGCATAAAATGTAAATGTAAAACAATGTACTAAGTACGCGCGCAATGGGCATACATAGCATAAAATGTAATGAAATCATGTACTATAAATGTACTAATGAACATAGGAAGTATATGATGTGAAAACAGGAAAGCATGAAAGTAACAAGTAGGCACATGTGTTTCACCCCAAAACAGTTTGGAAAACAGTAAAAGAGGGGTCTATGTACTCACTTGAGATTGCTTAGTAGTCCTTGAGTAACAACCAAACAATGCTAGAGATCGCGGATATCAAACGACACCTAATATAGGTAACTACATTAATAAACCGGACCTAAATCGGAAGATCGGATAGAATGAGGGTTCGTAAACCAAACGAGTATGGAAACTCGTGTAATATGGTTTAACAAACCCTACATACTAAAATGAAACTTAACCTAAGTGTTTACGACCCATTACGACTCGTTTAGGAAGCTTATGCTACTTTAACGCGTCGTGCGCGTGAAACGCGTTCGGACCGCCTAACTAGTCCTATGACAAGTGTTATATGCCTAAACGTGTTACATAATTAGTTATGTGACAAAAGTTTAGGTTACATATGCTTAATTACTAATTTTACATGAAAAGGGTATTCTGGTAATTTACCTAAGGCATATAAACTACCTATCATACAACTACTCAAACGATGTGACCATAAGGTATAACCTCGGAAGGTTATTCCCTATATACTATGATCACCTAATGTATTTGGTCGGATCCTAATGATCGACCAAATGGGTCGGGTTCGAAGGTATTAGCGATTTATTAGATCGCTTATCCTTACGACCCTAGACAACGTGGTAATCAGTAGGCATAGTCTCAAGGGACTATAACCAACGTGATTACATTCACGTTGCGAAGTTCAAACGAACTTCGCATTGACCATAAACTGGTCAACGCAGAAAGTCAAACAAAGTTTGACTTTCAGACTCGAAAAGACTCGAAAAGCAATAAAAGAACGAAAGAATACTTACGAAGGGTCCCCGAATGCTAATCTCGATCCAAGAATCTCAGGTATGAAACAATGGTTTCAACTTAGAGTTTCTCAAATCAAAATTCTTGTAAGTTTTGCAATGGGGTGGATGGGTATTTATAGGAATACCCGAACCGTTAGGATCGTTTCTTGGAAAATGTGATCGAATCTTGTGCGTACATGTGTTGGAATGTTATGGTGACTAAAAATGGGTTCTTATCAGCTGACTAGACAAGTGTGAGTGTGTGGTGGAGGATTAAACAGCTGCAAACTGCTGTTAAATGCAGTTAATCTGGTCAGGAAGGCGGACGTGGCCCGCGTCAGGATCAAGCAAAACTCAGGTGGGCCGCCTGGGAGTCACAGATCAGAAATAGTTTCAGAATTTACAGTTTCAGTCCCTGCACGTGTTTAAGGCCATTTCCAACACTTCTAAGGCCCGTAAAGCCAACTTTAAGGCCCTAAAATGATGCCTAAACATTGTGGACATGAAACATGCTCAAAAATATGTCGGATGTTGGTTCGTTTGGTCGTACGAACGCGATGTTCGCTAAATTACGACGGAATGCGCATAAGCGCGAAAAACGATCCAAATGACGCGACGAATGGATTTTTCTTATGCCGAACACTAAAATAAAATATTTTAGTGCTTACATAAATTTTTGGATGTCCGGATGTATTCAGAACGTAAGTTATGCGTAAAAATGCAAACTTGTGCATTTTTGACATTTTTAGTCCCTGAATGACTCAAAAGTTTATTTTAGCACACCGAACCCTTCAAAGCCTATTTCTAAGCTATGTAAAGGATATTTATGGTATGTTTAACTTATGGTCATGTTTCGGAATGTCTGTTACAGTTCAAATTGACATACTTTCGTAGTTTATCAACTTTAGTCCCTGTAAGTGATTTAACTTGATTTTGCCATACCAAAGCCTTCAAAACTTATTTCTAAGTTATGTAAAGGTTATTTAAGGTATGTTAAGCCTATGTCACTATTCCGGAGTGTTTGTTGCATTAAACTGGTTATATTTACGCATCGGTGCGCGTATAACCTTCCAGAAAGCGATTTAGAGCTTGGAATTGAACAAGAATTGATATGTGCAAATGATACACATATTTATACAAATCCCAAGGATGAAATATAATATTTCATTGGTTCGGTATTTGTTTGATGGCCGTGGAGGCACAGGTGTTACAACGATTAAAAGAATTAACTGAGAAAATTGAAAATGATAAAAGTGACGTAGAAAGAATTAGGAAAGAAAACGAAAAGTTAATTCATGAAAATTGTCAACTTTCAGAAAATTTTGACAAGCTAAAACGCACGGTAAAAGATTCTGATGAGAGAAATGGTAAGACTTACAAAGAAAATGTTCAGTTGACAGGTGTTCTGAGAGTAAAAGAAGAGCTAATCAACCAACAACTGGATGAAATTGCTAAGTTGAAGCTTCAGTTTCAAGAAGCTAAAATTGAAAATGAACGTATCCAGTTGAAACTGAACAGTTACAACTCCGCAAGTTTTGTTTTACAACATATAGTTCCTAAACCAATTGGAAAGAACAAAGCAGGCGAAGATGTATACTTTGATGGAACCGGGGTTGGGTTTCATCAGGTTCCACCACCCGTTTTAAATAATTTTTCAAAGAAAAAATCAGGGTTGGTTAATGATGAAGAAGAAAATGAAGTTAAGCTTCCAGACACAATTGATGTCACATTTACCACATCATCTGATGAAGATAGTGTCCAGTCTGAAATTGTTAAAAGTATGGCTGAAAATGTTTTAAAATCTGAAAGTGACTCTACTGAGGATGATGAATGCTTTTTGGATAAATATATTCCAAAATCAAAATCCAAAAACAACTTAAATGAAGAACCTAATCTTGTGATGTACAAGATGGCGGGATCTGATAAGTTGTATTCGGATCGTGATTTTCCTTTGGAGAATGTGAATGTTGGTAAATTGAGAAATGTGTTCAAGTTGATTGAGATTGATGTGTCTGAGATCGAAGGTTTGAAAAATTCCAAAAGGCAATTGAATTTTGAAAAAGATAAAGCTTACTATAAAAAACCTGTTGTACCACCGCGTTTTTCTAACAATAATCAAAACAGATGGTCGGGTGGTTATCAGGGGGGTAAAAATTATCCAAGAAGGAATTTTCAAAACAAAAAGTTTGCTGAGAAAAAGGTGTTTGTCAAAAGCTCGAGTTCTCATTCCGAGCAAGAGTCTGAATTTTTTTCAAAATCAAATGAAGAGTTCTTTGAGGAGAAGGCCTCACAGCCTCAGACTGAAGCTACAAGTTGAGTAGTTGATACTTGTACATGTTTTAAGTGCAACAAAGTTGGACACATTGCACGAAAGTGCACCAACATAAAGCCTAAGTCTGAAGTTGGTGAGAGTCAGAAAAAGAAAGTTGATACAAAAGGAAAAGCTCAAATGGTTGTTGAGAAGAAAGTTTTGAAAAATGATAAAATCAAAGTCAAAACTGAACCTGTTAAGAATGTGGTAACTAAAAATGACAAATTTTACAAACGGGTTGCTACACCTCAACAAGCATGGAAGCCAAAATCAGTTGAAAAGAAAACAAGTTCTCCAAAACCAAAGGTTTCTGAGAAGGAAAAACAATCGTCTTCTACCACTCCGGTAAAGATGAATGTTCCTTTGGATTACTATGAGAAACTTGAAAAACAAGAGTCTATCACTTCTGAGAAGAAAAATGTTTCAAAGAAAGACCAACCAACTGATCAACCTTCTATAAATGATTTCTTTTTATACAAAAAGGTTGAGATTGGGTCTGAGGAAAGCTTGAAGATGAATGACAAGAATTTTCCGCCACTTTACATTGCAAAAACTCACATCAATGTCAAGTTATCTGAGTCAAAAGAGGCTCGGGTAGCATCAAAATCTCACTAAATGATTGTGATATGTGCAGGAGCTTCCAAGATCCGTTTCACGTTGGATTATGGATAGTGGAGCTTCTCGGCACATGACGGGAGAGAAAACCCTATTGTATGACGTTAGAGGGTTTAATGGAGGATATGTGGGGTTTGCAGGCAATCAGGGTGGTTGAATAATCGGTGAAGGAACTTTATCCAATGGTATCGTAATGTTTGAAAAAGTGAACTACATCGTCGAGCATGAAAACAATCTTCTAAGCATATCTCAAATCTGTGATCGTATGTATACGACGCACTTTATAGACAAAGAATGTTTGACCTTGAAACCAGGATTTGTTGTTCCCGAAGAGTGGATAATCATGAGAGAACCCAGTGTCAATGATCTGTATGTGTTGGATATGAGTGTTGCTACTACTACCACGGGTCAGGCTCACTATTTTATGTCACGAGCAACAGAAAAAGAGTCACGTTTATGGCATCGAAAGATGGGCCATATTCACTTACGAAAAATGAATCACCTGGTGCATAATGACTTAGTTACTGGTGTTCAAGTAAAAGGTTTTCATCTGGAAGGGGAGTGCATTAGCTGCATCAAGGGCAAGCAAAAGAAGAAATCACATCCTCAAAAGAAAGTCAACTCAGTCTCAAGACCGTTAGAGAGACTTCATATGGATCTGTTTGGTCCAGTAAACGTCAAAAGCATAACTGGGGATCTCTACTGTCTTGTAGTAACTGATGATTATTCCAGATTTTCATGGGTATCATTTTTGAAGTCTAAAGAAGAGACGTTTGAAAGTTTGATGGCGTTATTCAAAAAAAATTGAAAACTTGTACCAAACTCGAATCAGAAGAATCAGGGGTGACAACGGTACTAAGTTTAAGAACAACAAGATGGAAGAGTATTGTGATGAGAGAGGTATATTGTAAGAATTTAGTGCTCCTTATACTCCGCAACAGAATGGGGTAGCTGAACGAAAGAATAGGACGCTAATTGAAACGGCCAGGACGATGCTTGCGGATTCGAAATTACCAGTCAATTTTTGGGCAGAAGCAGTGTCAGCCGCTTGCTATACACTCAATCGGGTTCTCACAGAAAAGAAATTCAACAAGACATGTTTTGAGTTGATCAATAACCGCGAACCGAACCTGAAGTATTTAGAACCGTTTGGGTCTCCATGCACAGTTCTAGAACCTTTTGGAAAGTTTGGTGCAAAGAGCATTGAAGGAATTTTTGTGGGTTACTCAAGTCCATTAAAGCGAGTCTTTGTTCCAAGCTTGAAGCGGATTATTGAAGCACACAATGTTGAATGTCAAGGTTACACAATGCCACCGCAGAACCCAGGCGACTCATGGCGCTTTAACTACGATACTCTGTGGGATTCGTTTGACATGGAAGAAGAAGAACCAGAGTTCTTTGATGAGTTGGATATTTTAAGAGAATATGAGTCATCAGGAGAAAGATTTCCAGCTGAGTATACTACAAGTCGACGGCAAACTTCAAATGACGATGAAGCCGGTCCAAGTAATGCTGGAGAACATGATGATGTTCAACAATCTTCGGAACAAGAACAAGCTCCTGAAAATCAGACGGCAGTCAATGATAATCAAGAATCTGATAATAGACCAATATTTGATCGTGGTGATTCAGATTATGAGGAGGAGCAGATCCAGATATCAAGTCAAACAATTCCAGTCAGTGAACAAGGTGCAAATCATAATGTCACAAATTTGGAAGGCGAGGTAGATGTTCCAGGCGAGGTGATGCCAAGAACTCTTTCATACCATCCACAAGAGTTGATTATTGGAGAATTACAATCAGGCGTTCGCACTAGACGACAAATTGACCAAGGCCTTACTTGTTTTTATTCTACAGTTGCTCCTTTACAAACTGAGTTTTCACTTAGTTGTTTTATTTCGCAGATTGAACCGCGAACATACAAAGAGGCGCTAACTGAAGATTCTTAGGTCAATGCTATGCAAGAAGAGTTGAGTCAGTTTGAGAAGTTAGGAGTGTGGAAATTGGTAGACTTGCCTGATGGTCACAGGAAGATAAACACCAAGTGGGTGTTCAAGTGCAAAAGAGACGATAGAGGAGTTATTATTCGTAACAAAGCTCGACTCGTAGTCTAGGGTTTCAGTCAGCAGGAGGGTATAGATTTCACTGAAGTATATGCTCCAGTTGCTAGACTTGAAGCAATCAGAATCTTCCTAGTATTTGCATCTTGGAAAGGTTTTAAAGTTTTTCAGCTAGATGTGAAATCGACGTTTCTCTATGGGAAGGTAAATGAGGAGGTATATGTTGGACAGCCACCGGGCTTCACCGATCCAATCCACAAAGACAAGGTCTATTTGCTGAATAAAGCGCTGTATGGTTTACACCAGGCCCCGAGAGCTTGGTACGAGACATTGTCTCAACACCTACTAGCCAACAGCTTCATCCGTGGAAAAGTTGATGCCACTCTCTTCACCAAAGAAGTCGACGGACATCTTCTGATAGTTCAAATATACGTGGACGACATCATATTTGGGTCTACAAATGAAAATTTGTGCAAAGATTTTGAAAGAGTTATGAAGCATAAATTCGAAATGTCATCGATGGGTGAGATGAAATTCTTCTTGGGACTTCAGGTTAATCAACTACCCAAAGGAATATTCATACATCAAACGAAGTACGTTCATGATATCTTAGAGAAATTTGGGATGTCAGGATCTACTCCATCTTCCACCCCATTAGCGACGAACCATGGGATAAACCCTGATCTCACCGGAGAGAAGGTAGATGAAACGATGTATCGTTCCATGATCGGATCGCTGATGTACTTGACTGCTTCAAGACCCGATATTATGTATCCAACCTGCCTCGCAGCAAGATTTCAATCTAACCCAAGAGCTTCGCATATGGTAATTGTTAAAAGGATATTATGCTACCTGAAAGGAACTCCATCACTGGGGTTGTGGTATCCAAAAGAAGGTGATTTTACGCTCGAAGGGTATTCCGATTCCGATTTCGGATGTTGCAAAGTTAACTCTAAAACAACAACAGCGGGGTGCCAGTTTTTCGGACCACGATTGGTCACCTGGCAATGCAAGAAGCAGACCTCTGTAGCTTTGTCCACATGTGAAGCTGAGTATGTATCTGCTAGCAGTTGCTGCTCTCAGATCTTGTGGATCCAGTAACAGATGCGCGACTACGGTTTGCAATTTCTTAACACCCCTATCTTTGTTGATAATGAGGCAGTGATTAACATCACTAAAAATCCTGTTCATCACGCTAAAACAAAACACATTGAAATTCGTCATCACTTCATCAGAGATTGCTTCGAGAAGAAGTTGATACGAACTGAGAAAATCCACACTGACGAACAAAAAGCTGATTTACATACCAAAGCGTTTGATAAAACTCGTTTTCAATATCTTTTAAAATTGAACGGTATGAAGCTTTTATCGGTGTTGGAAGAGATTCTTGACATTGATGAAGGTACCACTGTAGATGATGTTGAGAAGCAATCTGCAATTGTTTGTTGATTTTTTACTTGTTTTGGTATTTAGGGGGAGTATAGGGTAATATTTTCAGAAAATACAAAAACAGTAAAAAATTTCAAAAATCCAAAAACATGAGATATTTTTAAAAATCCAAAATAATAGAAAATGAAAAAGAGCTTGTGTAAAAAGGGAAAATGATAGTACATCGGCTTGACAGTTACGGTACGCTAAAGACATGTAAAGTTTAAAAAGTCTTAAACAGTCTCGCTGATGATGTGCCGATAGGTTTTTACACATTTAGTAGGTTTGTTCGGGATATAAACCTAAAATCTTTACTTACTTATTTCCTGGGGAACACTACTTGGATATATAGGTAACCCCTGAAATCTTGTTTGAAAGTTCCTTTTTTCTGAGATACTAGGTCTTTATACTCAGTGATATCTAGAGTATTATCCCGGGACTTCTGATATTGCGGAAGCAATGGCCTAGCCCCCGTATAATACTTTACCGCTTGCTTGAAATATAGCACCACCCTCAGCATAAAAAATGATGAAACATTGAAAAATGCTAATCATGTGCTGTTGAATAAAAGATCCTCTAAAGGGGACACACCAAAAGTCGAAGCCGTCATCTCTCTGATTTTGCGGAAGCAATAGCCTGAGCTCTCACGACCCTCACATTTAACCCCTTTACATATATCATCTGTAGTATACTCACCTGTAAGACTGAATATTGGGTTCTAGATACGGGAGTATATTCAAGAGTTGGGACACATGAATGAGTTTAAGTTCTTAATACATCTAATTCGTATCCTGGACAGATTGAAAATTGTGTGAGAATTTAAGTGGATCAGTATATCGAGAATCTAAGCGAATTGTTTAATTCTGAGTATGTAATCAAAGCTTAACGGTACTTGTAGCTTGTCGAATAGCTTATATGATTCCCTAACACGCTCACCAAAAATATGTTTGTAAATAGTTTACATTTACTGCATTTTATTTCTGTAATTCTTTTCTAGCATAGAAACTTTATTAAAAATCCAAAAAGATTTTACATTTCTGCTTTATTTTCCGACAAACCAAAGTGGAAACCTGATCTTCAGATTCGCAATTTGAAGCAGATGCAGGAAGTTTCTGAGTTGGAAGATGAGTCGTGAGCTTAACATGTTAAACTTGTGAAATTGAAAAGTCAAAACAAGTTCATTAATTTGAGACTTGTAATTTTCAGAAAATCGTTTGAACTAGTTTGTACAAAATGTCAGTTTGCTTTGTCTCAGGTCATCCAAGGTCATTAAGTTGGACTTGGTAGACAAATTAAGTGCTCAGGGTCATTAATTTAGACCTGGATACTTAAGTGGATTTCTAATTTCTGACAAAACCAACAAATGAAGTCAAATGGTAAGTTTGGATTGAAATTGTCATAATCATAAATCTTATATTTAGGTAGAGATTGTGCAG
Organism: Helianthus tuberosus; assembly: GCA_030545235.1. Taxonomy (NCBI): domain Eukaryota; kingdom Viridiplantae; phylum Streptophyta; class Magnoliopsida; order Asterales; family Asteraceae; genus Helianthus; species Helianthus tuberosus. Next base: position 145,464,017 of record CM060410.1, on the reverse strand, counting down.
GTAACAGGTTTGTAATTGAGAAATCAGCTAAGCAAAATGCCAGCTAATTGATAGGGGTAGTCTGAAGACTTAAAAGTCAGATACAGTTCCTGAATCTACATTCAAGAGGGAGTTTGAATGTTGTTAAAGATTCAGATTCTGTGATTCATGCTAGCTGTTGATAGAAGAAGAGAAGAATTGAAGGATGCTTTTATTGTTAGATAAACTAGAAAGAGATCAAGACTAAAGACTCGACGCCGAAGACTTCGTCAACATCCAAGGGGGAGTCTGTTAACTTTGTCTTTATCGAGTCTTATGTCTAGATAGGATAAACTAGCACACGGCAGATTAGAAACTAGGGTTTGTTTGTGTATTAGTGTGTAATTTTGCTTGAAATGGTCATGACCATTTCACACGAAATTAGCCTTGTGATTTCGCTTGAAATGGGCAGTGACACTTTCAAGCGGAATTAGCACAACTATAAATAGGTGTGTTGCTAGTTCATTTGTAACTTTTCCGATTCAGAGCCGAGGTGCTGCCAGTTTGTCAAACGATCTGTAAAAGCTTTGAAATCAATAATAAGAAGATAATTAAGAGGAATCTAGTTGTATTCACGTCGATATCATTGATTCCGCCTTTGATATTGATGTTAAACTCTTCTGATTGACTCGTTAGGGTCACACGACGATCCAACATATCCTACCCAAGGAGAATACGCAGGATTTATATTGGCATCCTACCCATGGAGGATGGCGGTACATATCCTACCCAAGGAGGATATGTAGGTTCCGTTTTAATTCTTTAACCCATTCCCAACCACCAGGAATCCCATGCCTTAGAAAGTGTGTGAACTCACCTTGGTTTGCTCGGTTAGATTAGTTAATCTAATAATCAGAAATCAAGCACGTCCTAATAAGGTACAGATAACAATCAGTTTCTCATGCATAATACGTATCCTACGTACGGTTTATCTACTCATTACTTCTATCACGTACCACACAATTCAAATGTCAAGGTACTTTGTTAAGTTATATTATTTTACCCTAAAATAATATAACTATCTCACAAAATAAACAAGTATCCACACAAGTGTTCTAGTATAAAATATATATTCTAAATATATATTTAACCATTTTACTTGTAAAAATCAACCTCCGATACTTTGTATTTTTGTAACAAAACTCATGGCGAAGTTTATTTTGAAAAACAAAGTTAAAACGTATTTGTGAACACTTGTTAGAAAAATAATTTCTAAGTGTTGGAATTTTTAGAAAATTTCGCCAGAGTTTCCTTTTTAAATGGAGGTGTCCATGCTAATAAGCATATCATTTTCTTTTCCAAAAATCATTCAACAATCAACAACAATTTACCAAGAGCATACTATTCTATTTACAAACCAACATGAACTTGTTGTTTCATAAAAACGCATAGTAACTTGGTAAGGCGTTTAGTGGGTTTAGTTACCCTCCACAGTGTGTTTACTTTATTTAAAATCTCATTCTCGGGCTTTTTAGATGTTCACAACTTGTGAACATATTTTACAAAATTATTTATTCACAACATTTTCATGCGTCACTAGTATCCATATACTTACTTTATTTCTAAATTAGTGTAAGGATCATGATCTTTCAAAAGTCTTCCTTTAAACTTGGTTTATTTAGGAAAATCATTCACAAGTTTTAGATCTACAAGATCACTAGTTCACTTGGTTTATTATTTTTCAAGAGAAATCATTTTTCTTTCAAGTTCATGTGTAGACTAGAAGATGATTATTTCATACTAGCACATAATCACCTCTAACTTGTTAAACCATGTTTTTAATCATGCTTTAACAAGTTCCATATGATGATCAATCATCATATTACTAGTAATTACCAAGTAACATCATACATACTCAAAATAACATCATTCTAGCATTATTTCATCTTATGTAAAGCTTATGTTCAAGTTTTATGTTTATGATCTTTAGTGTTCATATGCTTTCATCAAGATATAACTATTAACCACTAAAAACATGAAGTATCAAGAGTGTATAAGAAGCTTACTACTAGCTTGAAGCTAGGGAAGAACACTAGTGAAAATGTGATGGATAATAGCAAACGGAGGTGGTCCTTTAAGTTCCGTGAGCACCAAGCCTCGTTGATGACCTTGTAGCACCTTGAAGTACACTTGGATGGCTTGAATGAAAAATCAAAAATGGAGATGGTGTTGGGTGGGTGTTCGGCCGCAAGCTCTTGAGAGGGGGGGGGGGAGTGAGTTGTGAAGTGTTGTGTGATGAAGGTTATGATCCTTATAACCAAGTTCTCTAATACCCAAGGGTTCTTGTGTCTTAAGAAGTACAAGCAAGATCAATCAAGATCTTATCAAAATCCAAGGAGATCTAATGGGGAGATTTAGTAAGATTTAGAAGTAATCTTAGTGTGGGACCCTCATGGGGACGGTCATAAGGGGGGGGGGGTAAGTTGTAATTGTTGATGGTAATTAGTTTGATTAGTGAAGGTTAAATGTTAATTCTAGAGTTTTAGTGTGTTACATGTATTATGTAGGGTGTTTAAGTGTTCGGGAACCATAACTAGCTTACAAAAATAAAAACAATGTCTCTTGCAATATTTTATTGTTCCGGATAATGTCCGGTTGTTTGGTTGGATACCGTTCCGTTAAAGTTCTAAGTTATTCCATATAGTGTCCTATATATATCTTTTTGTAACATTTTTAATTCCCAACACTTAGGAAAGCATACAGGACTATTTAGTCAATTTTCTACACAAGACTAGTATGTTAACAAGCACATGTAAGTATGACACCGTAATCAGAAAGCAGTTAAGTAATTCAGCACAGTCATCAAGCACTTTGATTAACATTAATGAATCGTACGGATACATGAAATTTTGAGGGTTGTCACACTTAATCACTTCTTCCATGGAGTCACAGATCCGACAATAGGGCCCACGGATCTTATGCCCACCAAGAGCACGACACATGATTTCGAAATGAGAAACTTTCATTGCACCAAGAGGGGACAACTGGGATATGTTAACTTTATAATGTTTCAAGAAATCCAGAAAGAAGATGAAGAATGGAATGCGTATGTTTGAGCACTCTAAGTGTTTGGTGGAAAGCACGATATTGAGATCTCTATTCGGTCATCTATCCGAGCTTTTACACACGAATATGTGGTTCCCTATTTGTAACATATCATCACAAAACCCCTATGTTTACATGCAGTGTACAACGTTCTAATATGAACGACTGCGTGCTGTGGGCATTGAGACAACAACAGATAATGAACGAATTGTTGGACTTCTTGCTGCTAATTGTACTGGAAGTTGCTTTCCTAGTTGTCGCCATTTCTAAAATATTATGACTGTGGGAAATGTTTTAAAAATTAGATGCAACTTTACGGCACGCTTACCTTAATCACATCTTTCATGGAGTCACAGATCCGACAATAGGGCCCACGGATCTTATGCCCACCCGAGACCGACCTCTGGATTACATGTTCTCCGAAATCGATTTGGGTCATGTGGTAATATTAAAAACCGACCATCTTTCACCAAGAAAGATAATGCAAACAAGTTCTCCACAGTTTGTGCAAATGAAATCCTGAAATCCACTTCATCAATAATCGAGAGAAACTTCTTCGAGCTAACTGCCGATATCTCATCCTTCATATCTATTTCACAATTAAATCAAATCAACTCATCCTCCGATTTAAGCAGCGTGTTCTGATCAACGTTTATCGACATTGTTCCGATCAACGTTTGTTATGATCCATTAGTATGGTAAACGATGATGCCTTGTGCCCTTTGATGTGTTACTTTTTTGTTTCATGATGAATACATGTGTTTTGCAATAGGCTTTGTTCTTGGTTTAATGAAGCTACACCTTCATCTTCAGCGTCTTTGTATCAGCATCCTCCTTACTTGACAATGAGTCAATAGTCGTCCTTTTACTCCCCTCGAAAAAGACTAGATAACCATTGAGGGTAAAGTCTGTATATTCTCTAACTTTTGAAGGTTCTTTATATGCTTCTTTCCTGATGCATGTCTGTTATAGTCATGATGAGTAATGTAAGGAGAAGCGTTGGTGTGACATCTGTGTATTTTAATCCTTGTACTGTTCCGAACAACTTTGTATTTAATAAAATATGGTGTTTTAATTTCAATATTTGTTTAATTATTTGTGACATTAGTACGTTTTCAATCATTGTTCAATTCCGAACTCTCAAACCTGTTCTGGAAGTGAAATCTTAAACCGTTACGTAAACATAATCAGTTTAACGCGACGTACACTCTGGAATTGTGACATAAGCCAAACATACTCTAAATACCCTTTACATAACTTAGAAATAAGTTTCGAAGGATTCGGTATGGCAAAAAAACATGTTTATCCGAACTAAAGAACTATTTGCGACAAAACTACGAAACGAACGTTGGTGACCGCCCGGATAATATTTAAATCCAAAAAATATTCTGTTATGAATAAAATTTTATTTTTAATCATGTCTGTGTTGAAAAATAAATTAAAACGCTTAAAAATATTATTTTCCAAAGTTTAAGTGCGTACCGCGTGTTACTGCGTAACACAGTGTTTCTACTGCAAAACGCAGCCAGTCTCGGCAACTGATATTTATTTCAGTAATATTTTGGCGAGTTTATTTTTATAGAATAATAAAAATAATATAAAACGCCATAAACCGGGATTAAAACACTAGACATTACACTTAACCTTAAACTATTATCTAATTTACCATTCAAAAATTACATTTAGCCCCCCCCCCCCCTTGATATTCATGGTCACAAGGACCGCACCAAGATCAAATTTACCATCTTCCTCTCTCTCTCTCCCCCATAACCGTACACACCACCACCACTCCCATTTCCAATTTTTCAACCTTGTTCTTGAAGATTAAACTCCATTCCAAGCTAGTTTCAAGTTGGTGTGAAGATCCAAAGGAGTTTCCAAGGTGTTTTCATGTGATTTCAAGCTCCATATCATCAAAATCTCATAAAAAACTCACTTGAATCTTGAAGGTATAAAGTTTATGTTTAGATCATACACTTGATTCTTGGTTGTTCTTGATGATTGGAAGTTTCTCTTGAATCTTGGAATTTTTTCACAAACTTGAAATCTAAAAAGAAATGGGTCTTGATACAAAATAAAATTGGTAGTATATATGTGTGTATATAACCGTATATATATATGTATGTGTATGAGATTTGAGTTTGAGTTGATTTTTGATAAATACTTGTTTAGGATGTTTGCTTGCATGAACAAGATTATGTGAAAATATGTTAGAGATATAAAGGAGTGATTGAATCATGAGTTATAATTTGAAATAATGTTAGTATTTTGACATGTAAATGACCAAAAATTTATTAGACATATTTGAGAATTTTTAAGTTGTTGCTTGTTTTTGAATGATAGTTAAAATGCAAGTGTTTGATTATTTGTGTATGATATGATGAATGTTCAATTAAATCAGTAAGTAAACATGAATAAATTACATGTTTGATGCATTTAAATTCATATGAAATGATGATGATATGATAGTGTGCTTTAGACACTTGTACATAAGAATGTATGTTGATTTAAAGCTCAAGAAATGATAAAAAAAATGATTGTATGACAAAAATGTTTTAGAACAGATTATAAACACTAAAAATAACATTATTTGGTATATTATAATGGCATGAAACTTTGCCATAGGTTTGATAGCTTTGCATGCTGTACATATAGCTTAGAAAGTGGTAAAATATGTGAAATTTGCATGATTTATGTGCTTTATGTGAGACCTGTACTATCATGAGTATAACCACTATTTTATTCAGTAAATAACATGGGTTATGTTAAAATATCAAGTCATTGCGATTTGGGATGGTTAGGGTAACGTTTGATGCAAAACTATGCGGTAAAACGGTTAAAATTGGCTTTTCGGAGGATTTTTATAAAATTGTTTTAGATAAGTAAGTAAACTGATATTTTTGATATAAAAATAAGCATTTTAACTTATATCAAGTTTACTTGGTGTTTGGTTAGTCAAACGTGACTTCCGGCGCCCAAAAACGTTACCGAATCGCTAAAATACGTGTTTTTCAACATACACTATAATGGGTTGTTCATGGGTAAATTTTATGTGTTACAATGTGTTATGTGTTTTATAATATGTGTATGATGAATTGTTTATAGTTGACAAGATTATGTGTGTTACGATATTTATTTTATGTCACAATAAGTATATATATTACGACGCGCAAATCGTAGATATATTGCTTAAAACATGATGAGGGTCACCAATAAAATCATTCAAGTCGCAAAGTTTTTAAAATATATATGAACTCATATATATATAAATACACCAATATAATCAAAAATAATAACTTTTCGAGAAAATCTCGAAGTTATGTGAAAATTCTATGTATCGGAGAAACTTAGGTATTTTTGTGAGTTTTTGATTATTAAATCGTTCTTATTTAATTTAGGACGAATAAACAATTTGAGGGATTGTGTTAACATATAAAAACGCATCCAAAGGTGAGTACATAGTTCCCCTATTTTACGTTTTCAAATGTTTTGGGGTGAAGCATATGTGCATAATTTTACTTTTCGTTTTCATGACATTATACATGTTCTGTTACATATTACATATAATACATTATTTCAAAGACATTTTACTTGGCATATTGACTTAGTATGCCTATTACATGGTTTTACAAAGACACTTTCATGACATGCTTACATTGAAAAAGACATTTGGTATGTTTAACGAAGTAGTACATTCATTAACATTGATCACGCCGCTCGGTAGTATGTAATAGCGCTATAGGACTTGACAAATCCCGTTCCCGCTTTCTAGGAATTTCGGAAGGGGAATGACAGAATCCGAATACAATTTTTGATAAACCTTGATCCTGATAAGGGTTTATCCGACAGTCTCAAGGCTTGAGTGTATGCGATAGACAAACCACATAAATGTTCATATCGATAAAAGCAATGGTTTTCAAAACATAACTTTTGATTTTAACTCTTGGTTATTCAAAGACCTTGTTTTGTACATGACATTGGATTTCAAAAGACATTTGTTTATACTTGACATTAGACATTGTTTACACATGACATTTGACATTGGACATTGACATTTAAACAAGACATTATTTCATGGTTATTAATAAGTGATTTAAGTAACGAGACGTGTGTAATATGATAAAAGCATGGTGGATACGCCGCTGGTACTTCCTATATATAAATGCTTTTATTGTATTGCATATCGTGGCGTTATCTAAACCACTTCTACAAAGACAAGACATGACATATTTTATACATATTATTCTCATTTGGTTATTTACTTAGCCATACATCATTCTTCTATATCATTTGGTTTTCATATGATTTTACAAAAAAAAAAATACTTTATAAGGTTCATGACTACTTTTCGTTAAACATTTCTTTTAACATTTAAAGTCATGAATCTTCAACACTAAACCTATGTTACTCACAGGCATTTTTATGCTGACGTATTTACTTTCACATATGTTTCAGGAGCGAATATTTGATGTGAGCAAGCTACACTTAGGGCGACTTGGGCCTTAGCAATCTAAAATCAAGAAAGTTATCATCTTTTATGTTATGTGTTTTGTTTGAACTAAGACAATGTAATAATTTAAGCTTGTAAAACTTAACTTTATTTATCATGTGTTTTGAAACAATAATTCTGCCACACGACTCCCCGACGTTTCCGCCGCGGTTTGTTGTTTTACGCGGTCGGGGTGTGACAGAAGAGTTGGTATCAGAGCTCATGGTTATAGGGAATTAGGTTATTAGTAAAATTTTGGCCTAGACTATAACCTTTCTAGGACCCTAACACAAGTTACCTTGTGTTTAGATCTTAAAACAATACTATCACCTATCCTTAGGTGATTACCAAAACAAGTACACAAATCTCAATTCCATTTGAAAATCAATCATTTATCCTTAGATGATTTGTTTTTAGGCTTTACGCCTTTGAAGTTTTCAAATCTCGTCAAAGTTTGGGTCTTAATAATGTGAACACGTGCAATCTGGAAGGGTGGGTGCCTGTACCCTGAGTTTTCTGTCTAAGGCTAGAGTGTTCGTACAAATCCACATAATCGGACCAGTTACTCTTACCTGGGAACTCTTGGGTGAGTGTCCACTTATAGGCTAAATCATGTCTTCATTATGCATTATATAGACCCATTTACTTTGATTAGTCACTGTGTGTCGTTTCATTGTTTTAAGTAACGAACAAATAACCACCTTCGTTTGTGTTGTCGATTTTTCCCAATACTCCTTTTGATTGTCCTATGTCAATCTCACACATTTTCCTTGTGTTCCTTTTCTTTTAGATGCCTTCTCGACGTGATCAAACCCAAGACGCTGAAATGGCAGCCTTGATCGCTCAGCAAATTGCTGTTGTACTCCCGAACCTAGTAACTTAGTTAAACCAAGCAAACAACAATAACAACGCACCTGTTCCGTGCAACTTTAAGACTTTCAATTCGGCTAAACCGCTACAGTTTTCTGGGTCCGAAGGAGCAATTGGGCTCCTACAGTGGTTCGAGAGTCTCGAGAGTACGTTTCGTCACGTTCAATGCCCGAATGAGCGAAAGGTTGAGTTTGCGTCAAGTGTGTTTCAGAAAAGGGCGCTTACTTGGTGGAATGGTGTGATTAGGGACAAAGGTGCCAACGTGGCTATGGCTCAAACACGGGAAGAGCTTCGCGCACTTATGATGAAGGAGTTTTGTCCTCGTCATGAACTGGGGCACTGGAAAACGAATTCCACGATCTCAAGCAAGATAGTGGAGAGAACCTTGCCTACACAGACCGATACGAAGAACTGAGCCTGCTGTGTCCCACCATGGTCACGCCTTTGGACAAGGCGATTGAGAAGTACATAGATGGTCTTCCTGATCCCGTTCAGGATACTGTCACCAGCAGCAACCCTACCATGGTGAGACAAGCCATTGAGCTAGCTGCGACCTTGACTGAGTCTCAAGTCAAGAAGGGTAAACTCCACCGCAAGGGAGACAAGAAACCATCTGACAAGACAGAGAAGAAGAAGGGAAAGAAAGTTGAAACCTCGAAGAAATCTAGGAAGCGTCAGGCTTCCAAGAACTTTGCCGTTGTTGAACAGACCAATCAAGCTGCTCCTACCCAGCCCGCACAACCACCTGCCAAGAAACAGTATGTTGGTACTGCACCTCTTTGCAACAAGTGCAATTGTCATCATCAACCACATCTTCAGTGGCGTCTTTGCAACAACTGTGGAAGATATGGCCATTTGGCTAACACATGTCGCCCTCCTCCTGCTCTGAATCAAGCGACACAAAACCCTGCCCAACAGCCATCAAATCCTGCACGACCTCCTTTTCCGCCTGGGTCTTGCTACAATTGTGGAGATTTGACTCACTACAGGAACAAGTGCCCGAAGTTGGCTAATGCGAACCCGGCTCATGGACGAGCATACAACATCAATGCCAATGAAGCGCGTGCCGACAATGAGGTGGTGAACGGTATGTTCTATGTTAACAACCAACTTGCTTCTATTCTTTTTTATTCGGGTGCCGACAAGAGTTTTGTATCCCTAGCTTGCAAAGCCTAGAACAAAACTAGGAAAACCCTTGACATTAGAGTTAGCCAGTGGTGAATCCTTTGTACTCGATTCCGTCATTCGAAATTGCCAGTTGAACCTTAACGATCATCTCTTTTCCATTGACCTCACACCAATGCAACTTGGGAGTTTCGACGTTATAGTAGGGATGGATGGATTGATTGACCCAATACCGTGCAGAGGTGGTTTGTTTTGACAAGATTGTTCGTGTGCCTCTTTTGTCTGGTGAAATCATAGAGGTTCGTGGAGCGAAACCCGCTAGTAACCTTAAACTGATGACAAGCACCCAAGCCCAGAGATACCTAAGAAAGAATTATCTGGCTTTCTTGGCACGTGTCGTAGAGGAGAAAGACAAGGGCAAAACTATTCAAGACATCCCTGTCGTTCGGGATTATCCTGAGGTTTTTCCTGAAGACTTACCTGGTTTACCCCCAGCACGTCAAATCGAGTTTCGTATTGACCTTGTACCTGGTGCTAACCCGATTGCTAAATCTCCATATCGTCTTGCACCGTCTGAGATGCAAGAGTTGTCGAAGTAGCTGCAGGAGTTATCAGACAAAGGATTTATTTGTCCGAGCTTTTCCCCTTGGGGCGCACCTGTCCTATTTGTAAAGAAGAAGGATGGATCATTACGAATGTGTATCGATTACCGTGAGCTTAACAAACTCACCATCAAAAATCAATATCCCCTACCTCGCATTGATGATCTCTTTGATCAGCTTCAGGGTGCTACCTGCTTTTCAAAGATTGATCTACGTTCTGGGTATCATCAGCTTCGCGTATCCGAAGAAGATATTCCCAAGACTGCTTTCCGCACACGATACGACCACTATGAGTTTACTGTTATGCCTTTCGGTTTAACGAATGCTCCTGCCATCTTCATGGACTTAATGAATAGGGTTTGTAAGCCTTATTTAGATAAGTTCATCATCGTCTTCATTGATGGCATCTTGATTTATTCCAAGACACGAGCTGACCAGGAACAACATCTCCGTCTAACAATGGAACTCCTAAAGAAGGAACAACTTTTCGCTAAATTCTCCAAGTGTGAATTTTGGCTTAGGGAAGTTCAATTTTTGGGACATATTGTTAACGAACAAGGTATACATGTAGACCCCCGCCAAAATCAGTGCGATTAAGGATTGGAATACACCAACTACTCCTACCGAGGTTCGTTCATTTCTGGGTCTCGCGGGTTATTACCGCCGCTTTATTTCAAACTTCTCCACGATTGTGGATCCCCTCACAGCCTTAACTCAAAAGAATAAACCTTTTGAGTGGGGACCCAAACAAGAAGAAGCTTTTCAAACCTTGAAACATAAACTCTGCGACGCTCCTGTGTTGTCTTTACCTGAGGGAAACGACTACTTTGTCGTATATTGTGACGCATCGAATCTAGGCCTTGGTTGTGTTCTCATTCAAAGTAACAAAGTCATAGCCTACGCGTCAAGACAATTGAAAATCCATGAGAAAAACTACACAACTCATGATCTTGAGTTGGACGCTGTGGTTTTTGCTCTCAAGATTTGGAGACACTACCTTTACGGAACAAAATGTGTGGTTTTCACAGATCACAAAAGTCTTCAACACATCTTCAATCAAAAAGAACTAAACATGAGGCAACGATGTTGGGTAGAACTTCTAAACGACTACGACTGCGAGATTCACTACCATCCTGGAAAGGCGAATGTCGTAGCCGATGCGCTAAGTCGTAAGGAACGAGTCAAGCTTCATTGTGTTCAAGTTCGATCTGATATTCAAACCCGCATTTCTCAAGCTCAACGTACTTGTGTTTCATAGAACTTGATGGGTAAGGAATTACCATATCATCTTACGCCTCATCTTGAACTAAAGAACGATAGATTATATTATTTCATGGATCGTTTGTGGGTTCCAATTCAAGATAATCTCCGCACCTTGTTAATGGATGAAGCTCATAAGTCTCGTTATTCAATTCATCCTGGTGCAGACAAAATGTATAAGGATCTTCGAACCCAGTATTGGTGGCCGGGAATGAAGAAAGACATTGCCTTATATGTATCAAAATGCCTTACTTGTCTGAAGGTTAAGGCAGAACATCAACATCCCTCTGGATTATTGGAACAACCAAAGATACCGGTTTGGAAATGAGAAAACATTGCCATGGATCTCATTACCAAACTACCACGCACTAATAGAGGTCATGATGCTATTTGGGTAGTAGTTGATCGTTTGACAAAATCATCGCATTTCTTGCCAATCCATGAGGATTTATCTGCTGACAACTTTGCCAAGATCTATGTAGACGAGATTGTATCCCGACATGGTGTTCCTTTGAACATCATATCTGACCGAGATGCTCGATTCTCATCTCACTTTTGGAGAATCATGCAATCTGCTATGGGAACCCAACTCAATTTGAGCACAGCTTATCATCCTCAAACGGATGGACAATCTGAAAGAACAATCCAGACATTGGAGGATATGCTTAGAGCTTGTGTGATCGATTTTGGTGGTAGTTGGGATTCACATATTCCATTGATCGAATTCTCCTACAATAATTGTTATCACTCCAGCATCAAGATGGCTCCTTTTGAAGCTTTATATGGTCGAAAATGTCGTTCGCCGGTCTGCTGGAATGAGATAGGTGAAGCTCAGCTCACTGGACCTGAACTCATTCTAGAGACTACAGACAAAGTCAAGAAAATACACGACAACCTCTTAACAGCTAGAAGCCGTCAAAAGAATTATGCGGATAGATGACGCAAGCCTTTGGAATTCCAAGTTAGTGATCTCGTCCTACTCAAGGTATCTCCTAGGAAAGGTGTAATCAGATTTGGGAAGAAAGGAAAACTTACACCACGATATGTTGGACCATTCAAGATCGTTGAAAGAACCGGAAAAGTAGCCTACAGACTTGAGCTGCCTCCTGAACTTGGAAATGTTCATCTAACTTTCCACGTGTCCAATCTGAAAAAGTGTTTGGCTGATGAAAACCTCCACATCCCCCTTGATGAAATTCGTGTCGACAACACGATGCACTTCGTCGAGAAACCTGTGGAAATATTGGACCATCAAGTCAAGAAGCTCAAGCGCATACGGATAGTCAAAGTTCGCTGGGAATCCAAACGTGGCCCAGAGTTTACTTGGGAATGAGAGGATCAAATGAAGGCGAAATATCCACAACTTTTCCCATAAGTTTCCTCTAATTAAATTTCGGGACGAAATTTCCTAAAGTAGGGGAGACTGTGACATCTGTGTATTTTAATCCTTGTACTATTCCGAACAACTTTGTATTTAATAAAATATGGTGTTTTAATTTCAATATTTGTTTAATTATTTGTGACATTAGTACGTTTTCAATCATTGTCAATTCCGAACTCTCAAACCTGTTCTGGAAGTGAAATCATAAACCGTTACGTAAACATAATCAGTTTAACGCGACGTACACTTCGGAATTGTGACATAAGCCAAACATAATCTAAATACTCTTTACATAACTTAGAAATAAGTTTCGAAGGATTCGGTATGGCAAAAAAAAACATGTTTATTCGAACTAAAGAACTATTTGCGACAAAACTGCGAAACGAACGTTGGTGACCGCCCGGATAATATTTAAATCCCAAAAATATTCTATTATGAATAAAATTTTATTTTTAATCATGTTCGTGTTGAAAAATAAATTAAAACGCTTAAAAACATTATTTTCCAAAGTTTAAGCGCGTACCGCGTGTTACTGCGTAACACAGTGTTTCTACTGCAAAACGCAGACAACGCAACCAGTTTTGGCAACTGATATTTATTTCAGTAATATTTTGGCGAGTTTATTTTTATAGAATAATAAAAATAATATAAAACGCCATAAACCGGGATTAAAACACTAGACATTACACTTAACCTTCAACTATTATCTAATTTACCATTCAAAAATTACATTTACCCCCCCCCCCCCCCTTGATATTCACGGTCACAAGGACCCCACCAAGATCACCACCTTACCTCTAGATTTTATTTCTATTTTATATTTGATCTTGCTTGATTTGGTGGACAAGATATTTGAAGTAAGGATTATAAGTATGGACATGGATTCATAAGATCATTTCATCTTCAACACCCCACACCTCACTCCATCTTCCTCTCTCTCTCTCTCTCCCCCATAACCGTACACACCACCACCACTCCCATTTCCAATTTTTCAACCTTGTTCTTGAAGATTAAACTCCATTCCAAGCTAGTTTCAAGTTGATTTGAAGATCCAAAGGAGTTTCCAAGGTGTTTTCAAGTGATTTCAAGCTCCATATCATCAAAATCTCATCAAAAACTCACTTGAATCTTGAAGGTATCAAGTTTATGTTTAGATCATACACTTGATTCTTGGTTGTTCTTGATGATTGGAAGTTTCTCTTGAATCTTGGAATTTTTTCACAAACTTGAAATCTAAAAAGAAATGAGTCTTGATACAAAATAAAAATGGTAGTATATATGTGTGTATATAACCGTATATATATATATATATATATATATATATATATATATATATATATATATATATATATATATATGTATGTGTATGAGATTTGAGTTTGAGTTGATTTTTGATAAATACTTATTTAGGATGTTTGCTTGCATGAACAAGATTATGTGCAAATATGTTAGAGATATAAAGGAGTGATTGAATCATGAGTTATAATTTGAAATAATGTTAGTATTTTGACATGTAAATGGCCAAAAATTTATTAGACATATTTGAGAATTTTTAAGTTGTTGCTTGTTCTTGAATGATAGTTAAAATGCAAGTGTTTGATGATTTGTGTATGAAATGATGAATGTTCAATTAAATTAGTAAGTAAACATGAATAAATTACATGTTTGATGCATTTAAATTCATATGAAATGATGATGATATGATAGTGTGCTTTAGACACTTGTACATAAGAATGCATGTTGATTTAAAGCTCAAGAAATGATAAAAAAATGATTGTATGACAAAAATGTTTTAGAACAGATTATAAACACTAAAAATAACATTATTTGGTATATTATAATGGCATGAAACTTTGTCATAGGTTTGATAGCTTTGCATGTTGTACATATAGCTTAGAAAGTGGTAAAATATGTGAAATTTGCATGATTTATGTGCTTTATGTGAGACCTGCACTATCATGAGTATAACCACTATTTTATTCAGTAAATAACATGGGTTATGTTAAAATATCAAGTCATTACGATTTGGGATGGTTAGGGTAACGTTTGATGCAAAACTATGCGGTAAAACGGTTAAAAATTCGGCTTTTCGGAGGATTTTTATAAAACTGTTTTAGATCAGTAAGTAAACTGATATTTTTGATATAAAAATAAGTATTTTTACTTATATTAAGTTTACTTGGTTTTCGGTTAGTCATACGTGACTTCCGGCGCCCAAAAACGTTACCGAATCGCTAAAATACGTGTTTTTCAACATACACTATTATGGGTTGTTCATGGGTAATTTTTATGTGTTACAATGTGTTATGTGTTTTATAATATGTGTATGATGACATGTTTATAGTTGACAAGATTATGTGTGTTACGATACTTATTTTATGTCAAAATAAGTATATATATTACGACGCGCAAATCGTAGATATATTGCTTATAACATGACGAGTGTCACCAATAAAATCGTACAAGTTGCAAAGTTTTTAAAATATATATGAACTCATATATATATAAATACACCAATATAATAAAAAATAATAACTTTTCGAGAAAATATCGAAGTTATGTGAAAATTCTAAGTATCGGAGAAACTTAGGTATTTTTGTGAGTTTTTGATTATTAAATCGTTCTTATTTAATTTAGGACGAATAAACAATTTGAGGGAATGTGTTAACATATAAAAACACACCCAAAGGTGAGTACATAGTTCCCCTATTTTACGTTTTCAAATGTTTTGGGGTGAAGCATATGTGCATAACTTTACTTTTCGTTTTCATGACATTATACATGTTCTGTTACATATTACATATAATACATTATTTCAAAGACATTTTACTTGGCATATTGACTTAGTATGCCTATTACATGGTTTTACAAAGACACTTTCATGACATGCTTACATTGAAAAAGACATTTGGTATGTTTAACGAAGTAGTACATTCATTAACATTGATCACGCCGCTCGGTAGTATGTAATAGCGCTATAGGACTTGACAAATCCCGTTCCCGCTTTCTAGGAATTTCGGAAGGGGAATGACAGAATCCGAATAGATTTTTTGATAAACCTTGATCCTGATAAGGGTTTATCCGACAGTCTCAAGGCTTGAGTGTATGCGATAGACAAACCACATAAATGTTCATATCGATAAAAGCAATGGTTTTCAAAACATAACTTTTGATTTTAACTCTTGGTTATTCAAAGACCTTGTTTTGTACACGACATTGGATTTCAAAAGAAATTTGTTTATACTTGACATTAGACATTGTTTACACATGACATTTGACATTGGACATTGACATTTAAACAAGACATTATTTCATGGTTATTAATAAGTGATTTAAGTAACGAGACATGTGTAATATGATAAAAGCATGGTGGATACGCCGCTGGTACTTCCTATATATAAATGCTTTTATTGTGTTGCATATCGTGGCGTTATCTAAACCACTTCTACAAAGACAAGACATGACATATTTTATACATATTATTTTCATTTGGTTATTTACTTAGCCATACATCATTCTTCTATATCATTTGGTTTTCATATGATTTTACAAAAGAAAATACTTTATAAGGTTCATGACTACTTTTCGTTAAACATTTATTTTAACATTTAAAGTCATGAATCTTCAACACTAAACCTATGTTACTCACAGGCATTTTTATGCTGACGTATTTACTTTCACATATGTTTCAGGAGCGAAATTTGATGTGAGCAAGCTACACTTAGGGCGACTTGGGCCTTAGCAATCTAAAATCAAGAAAGTTATCATCTTTTATGTTATGTGTTTTGTTTGAACTAAGACAATGTAATAATTCAGCTTGTAAAACTTAACTTTATTTATCATGTGTTTTGAAACAATAATTCTGCCACATGACTCCCCGACGTTTCCGCAGCGGTTTGTTGTTTTACGCGGTCGGGGTGTGACAGTTGGAAAGATGACCGAATAGAGATCTGAATCGACCTAAATCCACAAATTCCATGGGTTTGTGTCCAATGCAAGGATCTTAGAATACGGGCCCGAAAAACGAAAGGGATTTCGAGCAGTTGGTCGATGACATGATAGATAAAGATCTTGCAATGAAAGCCAGTGCAATAGGTGAAATCTTTTTCGACACGCATGTAATAGGTGAATTCTTTTTCGACAAGAAGGTTTTCGAGTTGTTGCATTGGAGATTCTCCGGCCCTCTTTTCGGCATTGATCTTCTGAACAACATTGTGTACATCTTTTGAAATAGTCTTTTTATCCGGGTTCTTTTTCGTTAACGTACACCAGATGCTACAGTTTGGAATATCCTGCTCTGCCAGCTTCTCAATCAGTCTTTTATCATCCAAAGAAAGCCTTCTCCCTGTAGGTCCCGTAATCTGAGGATCGATAACGAACCAAATCACTTGTTTATAGCAAACACGGTTACGTGTGCGGAATCCACGTAACTATGCCAAATCAAACATGTAAAACAATAACGACACGGTATAATCAATGATACACACTCGATTGATTAAACGGGATGAGAACCGATTACAAACTGATACAAACACAGTTTAACAGAATTTTGACAGAGTTTCTTTAAGTGTAAGCTCTCATCTAGTTTCTAAGTGAAACCAGATGTGTTTATATAGTCCCTGGGCCCATGAGTCGACGAAACACAAGGTGAAACGACGAATCAACATTGGGCCAAACACTTGGGCTTGAAGCAGCCCAATACACGACGAATCAAATGTGATTCGTCATGACTGACGGCGAAACAGACATAATGGACATTGGTCTGTTTCGTCATGATGTGTTCGATGAAACAAACCTGTTTCGTCGAGGTCTGCAACTGTTGTGGTTGTTTCTGCAAACAGACAGCAACAACAGCAACATATAAACAACTTATAATGACCATTCTACCCTTTGTATGCAACATGCATTGTTCGAATAGCATTACATATTAAACGGAGACAAACAAGTCAGACACAAGTGAATAGGAGGATATCCGACTTGGTCGACATCAAATACATACTCGATAATTAATAAAAGACCGTACAAAATACATCGTTAAACAAGACTAGTTACAGACACTAAAAATGCATCAACAAACTCCCCCTTGTCTGTTACTCGTCTTCGGTCTTCTAATCTTCCATCTCAGTGTTGTTCGGACCACGAACTGCCCGAATGTATGCCCCGGTAGTAGCAAAAACACGCTACGCGCTGAAACTTTAAAGCTTGACGTGCGTCCTGATCTTCATAGAAAATATCATGACGATATAATCTGCTGATGTCAGCCTCAGACATGTTGACGATCCACATCGGATCCAACATTCGGTAATTTGCACGATTATCTCTAAACACAATTACAGCTTCGTGAGTATCCGAGTCGTAGCACCATAATGCCATGTCTTCAAGAAAATCCTGCTGCATAGGCATCAATGGGATTTTATCTACGACCCTCGGAGGCTGATACACAAGCTTGTATCTGCAAGTGTTGGTGTCAGGATCAAGAGTAAACTTGATCGGTTGATAGATGGGAAATTGTGGCTTGTATGATTCATCCTCCCAGCCCGAATTCTTGTTTACTTTAATCAGTCGCTCAAATAGAGTAGCGCCATCGTAGTTTGAATGATTGATAAGCTTATTCCTAGTCAACGCAGCAACATCATAAAATGGCAAAGAAAGAATGCTCAGCAGTGAGTTGAAATACAGGATTCCGTATTCACGTTTGATTGCAACACAGTGAATATCTCTAACAAACATCCAGCATAGAATTCTTCCACTTGGCTTTGCCTTTTCAAATTGCAAGTAGTCAACTTGAGCCTTTTCAGGCACAGGCTTGGAGACTTTAGATAGAAATTGTTTTCGCCATTCAGAGAATGCATCTGTGGCTTTTTCAGACGCATTACGATTCCTTAAATGCTCGTCTATGTCATCAATATTATCCTTCATCCAATCTTCATCAAACGAAGCGAATTCAGTACCATCATTTCGAACATACGTTGATTTTGTTGCTTCGCCTTCAAACACAATCTCATCAATATCTTCAACATTAGTTGTATCAGTCTCAGTCAGCATTTTATCTATCTCAGCATCATCAATTTTTCTCATAGACTGTAGAACAATCAATTGCTCCTGAGAAAGATCTTCTATTAACTCTCCTTCTTCAAGCAACTCTCCCGTAAATGGATGAATAACTTGTAAAGCAATATCAGCACTGCTTACGACAGAAGAAGTACATGCGATCTGTTGAGTTTTTCCAGTAGAAGTTCCCTGAGATGATTCAACCACTGGTGGTTGAACTTCAACTATTTCTGAAGATGTAACTGCTGGCTGCTTCTGTGATGTACCTGAAGTATCAGGATTCCCTTGGTCCTCAGTATCATCATCCTTTTTCTTCAATACTTCTTGTTGTTTACAATGATAATCCCACAGAACAGCCATCCTTCTCTCTTTCTCTTCATCAACAGCCTTCAAACGAGCATTTTCGGCTTTAAGCAACTCAATCTCAGCTTGTTGTCTCTCTATCATCGTTTGCTGTTGACCAACGGTTGACTTCAAGTTGTTAATTTCCACCGATTGTTTAAGTTGATCATGCTTTGTGAGATTAATGAAATGAGATTGCCTCTGAACACGATCAGCAGCTGCTTCAAGTGTAGAGAATAGGTATCTGATCTTTTCGTCTTCAGAAAATCCGGAAAATGTCCTATGACGTTCAGCACTGATCTCCGAAGTGGTTGCTCTGATTGCAGAAGCCATAGTTCTTTGAGGAGCTGCCTGAGGAGTAACAGCTGGAATTTCAGCAGCTGAAGTAACTACAGGAGTTTCTGCAGTTGATGTAACTACAATAGGAGTTTCTTGCACAGGCTCCTGAGGTACCGATTGTACAGGCTCCTGAGGTACAGATGAAGACTCTTGAGGCACAGATTTCCGAGTATAAGTACTCAAATATCTCCTAGATTTCTTCTTTTGAATTTCAACAGCGTTCTCCGCTCTCCTTTTTGTTCTTCTTTCACCTTCAGGATCCTCTGGAACGTATGCTGGATCATCTTCAGTTCTAATCTTTCTATATCTTCTCACTCCACGTATATCAATATACATTTCATATCCAGGCTCGACTATATGATCACTAGAACTAGAATCAAATTCATCATCGCCACTTGTTGAAGAACTACTAGCTGATGTACCACCAGCTGCACCCTTGCTCGATGTACCAACAGCACCAGTATCACCACCATTATCACTTTCACCACTACTGCCATCACTATCACTCCCAGACTCATCTGAATCAACCGGATCAGGACCAAATTTCTCGATCCTTAGCCTTTCCAACTCAGGCTCTTCGTTGTCAGATTGGCTATCATCATGACGCCATTTATCATTTGCTGGAGCAACATAATCAGGATTTGCTAGCGCACCAATCAGCTTCCTTGGAGGAACGCTTTCTTTGTATCGTTTGGCAGCAAGATTCTTGATTAACCTTAAGGAGTTGAAATTCATAGCTTCGATCTTCAGAATATCATTGTCAGCCTTCGGAAGGTCCGGATGTTGAACATTCATAATCATCTGAAGAAAACGCGGGTACATCCAAAACTTGTTCCCGGTTGTTCTACTTCCTGTCCTTGTCATATTTTCTTTCATGTTGCTGAAAATATACTTTGAGATGCTAAACGGTTTGTTTAACACCAAAGCAACCATGAAACCAACGAGATCATCTCCAGCCATATCATATCCAGACCGTCTATTGCTGAGACACTGAATAAGAATATGCAATAAAAACTTGTAGCGTAATGGAAGATCACCTTTGTTGATTTGTTTGACGAAAATGTCTCCTTTACACTTCATGCGTAGTAAACAGCCTCGTGAACACATGATTGGGATTGAATATGGAGCATCCGGTTGATCTTGTAATTGTAAAACTTCATTCAATATGTCCGGAGAAACAACAACATCCAAATTATTCACTTGACCCCTTATAACATCTTTTCCATCCACTTGTACGACGCTTGCAGAATTCCAGAAAGCCTTGATAAGTGATTTGTAAACGGGCGTCGAGAACGTAATAGCATAATTAATACGTGACTCCCTGATCCACTTCATGATATCTTTAAATTCTGTGAGCTTGTCATCAGGATCCAGATATGCAACTTGATTATGACGCTTCTCTGACATAATCTCCTCTTCAGTTTTGTTTTCCTTCTTTATCGCCTTCTTGCGTTTTCCTTCTTTCGGTGCCTTTGGTGCCATCTGTACATAAAAATGCCAACAATGAGCCATATTTGATATAACATGTGTATTATACATGTATATATACAGGTTACAGCATCAAATGATCATCAAACATAAAATTTCAATCATTCTGTGAACAAACAGCAGAAACAGAAAACTGCTAAGGCATGGACGACGAAACAGAAGATTAACGACGAAACAGAAGGGTGTGCGACGAAACAGAGGGTTGACCATTGACCAGTTTGATTCGTCGACGTTTTGATTCGTCGAGTCTGTTTCATTCCAATTCTGGTTCGTCGTCTGTTTCGCCATGTTTGATTCGCCGGAATTAGGGTTTATGTGATTCGTCGATTTGAGGGGTTTTTCTGTTTTGCCGTTTTGGGTTTAAACAAGGATCAGTTTTAAAACAACAAAACCATTCAATCTTAATTTTTATACCCAAACCAACTGATAACACCCATAAATGATTTCCGATCAAAAACCCTTTTGAAAACAGTCGAAAACTTCAACAATCAAAAACCCCTGTTTTGTTCTATGAAACCCAAATCTAAAAACAAACATCAATCAATGTAAAATAATCTAAATTTAACAGTTCTTGATACAAATCATAACAAGCACAAGTTCAGATTAATAAAACAGCAAGTAAGATCAGTTTCCGAGGGTTTCGAACAAAAACACTCGGTTCAAAATGTTCGGAATGTGAACCGGAACGTATTTCTACCTTTGATTTTTGTACGGTTTTGATAAAAATAAGGGTTGGGGAACTTGGATGAAAACAGATGATGAAGGGTATCGTGTGAGAAGAAGAAGGAGAAACTGTTGTTATTTTGAAAAAGTGAACAAACAGGGACCTATTTATACACCGCCTCATTTCGACGAAACAGAAATCTCGACGAAACAGGATTTGGGCTCGACGAATCAGAACGAGGTTGGGCTTATTTGGGCTCATGTGATTCGTCGTAACTTCGACGAGACTGATCTGTTTCGTCGTTACATTTTTGATTCGCCGATGATGGTCTGATTCGTCGACCATTTGTCTGTTTCGCCAACATGTTTTTCAAGAACACAGAGGCATGTTAGATTTTGCAGTCAGAACAGATTATGATTAAAATGAACACATTTCCATTCAGTTTTGAGTTTTCAAATGCAGGAACGTTTTTATGAAGAAGGTTTCAGGCTTCCGGTAGAAAACACCAAGCAACAACTTCGGCTTAATCAAAAACGAACTTTACACAAATATACTAAAAACAAATTTAAAGCACGGTAAACAAAACGAAAAAGCGGAAAAACTGTGAAAAACACTAAACAACTGTACAAGTGCAATCTTTTTGCGAATTTCAAGGACAAGGAATCATACCAGCTTACGGTCTAAGTTAACATGATTTTGATTTCTGTTTAAAGCTCTGGATAAATATACTACCTCGATTATCGGTATTGTTTTCCACATAAGCTCAAACTGATCAGACGTAATCATAATTAAGAGATACGATTAACGGTAAGGATTATACTTACAGGTCGATGTAAATCCACTCACGACACATTCCCGTATCAAGGTATGCACGAGAATTCATCTTACCGGTGAGTATACCGATTATCATCTGTTTGACCGTATTAAAATGTGAGAAACTCACTTATTTGATTGAAAACAAGCCCTATGTGATAGAATCACTTATTGATGAGGAACTTGATTTTCAGATGCATGAGGGCACAGGAGCAAGTCCGTGAACAGGTCAGTACTTCCGTACAGCAGAGAGACGAACTTGACTCCCGCAAAGAATCTGTGATAAATTATCACTTATTTTGTTTGGACATGTGATTGTTGATCACTTATTGAGGTCGGATGCAATATGTACACGTATGTATAGTATCATGGAAGATCTTAGACTTCGTCTCCGTTATTTTTACGGTTTGATACAACCATGATACCCAGATGATAAGCAGCATAAAGACCGAATATCTCAGATCTCGGCAATCAATCAAACGAAATTTCGGTACTAAGACCATATGCCAATGAATGGTTCCCACCTGACTTGAAGTCTGTTAGGTTTGTATCATCCTGCACATTTTAGTCTGATTGTGAGCCTACCGATACATCGTTAGTAGAGATACTTATCATTTTTCTTTTTGTTTTTCATTTTGAGCACGTTGACCGACCACACCAGTGAAATTCATCATTTTCTTTTATCCAAGAAACTCATTTTTGGTTTTTCTATTGTTTTTAAATTTTTGAATTTTTCAAACGTAAAGACATAAAAAGTAAAGACATCTTTTTGGATTTGCAATGTTTTTGTATTTTCTTGAAATTTCTCCCCCTAAAATGCACAAAGTTTACGAAAACTAAAATCTTTTTGAATTTTCAGAGTTTATAAAGAAAATATTTACAAAAACGATCAGCCAAAGAAGTTTACTCGGGTATCACCTTAATGCCATTGACCAAAAGTAGATAATCAAAACGTGATTTATCAAATGCTTTTGTAAACAGGTCGGCACGTTGGTGATCGGTGGGGACATGAACGACATCGATTAATCTCTTGTCAAAACAATCACGTATAAAGTGATATTTAATGTCGATGTGTTTAGTCTTGGAATGCTGCACAGGATTTCTAGTGATCTGTAAAGCAGCATTATTATCAACAAAAATATGAGTAGATAGGAATTCTAAACCGTAGTCGCGCATTTGTTGTTGTATCCAAAGAACTTGGGAGCAACAACTCGAGGCAGCAATGTATTCTGCTTCACATGTTGATGTAGCAACACACGTTTGCTTCTTGCACTGCCACGTGACTAGGCGATTTCCTAAGAACTGGCATCCTGCTGTTGTCGATTTGCCATCGATTTTGCAACCACCAAAATCAGAATCACTGTATGCAATTAATTCAAAGCTATCATCCCTAGGGTACCAAAGACCAAGGTCCGGGCATCCCTTCAAATAGCGAAAAATCCTTTTGATAGCTGACTGATGAGAGGCCTTCGGGTTTGCTTGATATCTTGCAAGCAGGCATGTTGGATACATTATGTCAGGCCTCGAAGCGGTGAGATACATGAGAGATCCGATCATGGCACGATAGTATGAGGAGTTGATGCTTTCACCCTTCAAATCCGGAGTAATCCCGTGATTCTGCGGAAGAGGGGTACCAATGGGCGTTGCATCTGACATTTGGAATCGGCTCAAAATGTCACCAACATATTTAGTCTGATGGATGAATATCCCAGACTCTGTTTGTTGAACTTGTAGACCCAAGAAGAAAGTCATCTCCCCCATTGCGCTCATTTCGATTTTTTCTTGCATAACACGTTCGAATTGCCTGCACAAAGAATCATTAGTGGAACCAAATATTATATCATCAACATATACCTGCACCAGCAGAAGATCTCCATCTAGTTCCTTGATAAAGAGTGTGCAATCAATAAGACCTCGTCGAAATCCATTCTCCAGAAGATAGTTAGATAAGGTTGCGTACCAAGCCCTAGGTGCTTGATGTAAACCATAAAGAGCTTTGTTGAGCAACCAAACCCGATCGGGGTGAATAGGAACTTCAAAACCCGGAGGTTGTTCGACGTGCACCTCTTCTTGAACTATACCATGAAGAAAAGCACTTTTGACATCCATCTGGTAAACTTTGAATCCTTTGAAAGAAGCATAAGCTAAGAAGATCCGAATAGCTTCCAGACGTGCAACGGGTGCATAAACTTCATTGTAGTCAATGCCTTCTATCTGGCGAAAACCCTGAACAACCAGTCTCGCCTTGTTGCGAATAACAATTCCACGGTCGTCCTTCTTGCATTTGTAAACCCATCGTGTGCCAATTTTCTTGTAATTATCCGGCTTTTCAACAAGCTTCCAAACACCAAGCTTTTGAAATTGTTGCAGTTCATCCTGCATGGCTTCAACCCAAGAATTATCTTTTAAAGCTTCCTTCCAAGACTTTGGTTCTTCTTGTGACACATAGCACGCAAAGGACCAATCGTTTTGAAGACCAGATTCTCTAATGGCTGAATATAAACTAGCACTCCGGTTATTTCTTAGCTGATTACGCGTCTGCACACCGCTGTGGACATCTCCTATAATGTTCTGCTGTGGATGGGTATTGTGAATCCTCAATTCAGGATTTTCAGGAACACTAGTATTAATACCCAAATTGTTAAGATTAAGATCAGCAACCAACTCCGCACCGGGAATATGAGTGGAAGTGGATGCATTTCCTTCAGCAGTATCATCATTCTGCACTTGAGGTGTTTCTAAAGAAGTGCCATGAACAGGAACAACCGGGGCAGAAGTGCCTTCAGTCGCATCAAGATGTTCATCATCTTCCGATGATTCACTAGCATCTTCAAATACCTCGTTTTGAACAGTATTGTTAACTGAATTAGAACCTTGTGGGTTAACAATAATTGGTCTTACCAAAGACGAGCCAGCAGCGTTGTCACTATCAAATAACATTTGAACAGCTGCAGATTCTTCATCAAAGGTAGGCAGATTAAAGGAGTCGAATATCCCATCGTAATCAAACATCCAAGGATCACCCGGAGATCTAACAGGATTTGTGTACCTTTGAACCCTTACTTCATTCCAAAGCTCAATCTTTTTGGTGGTCAGATTCCATACACGAAAATTTGGAGTTGCATATCCAAGGAAGAAACCTTCGATAGCTTTTGCGCCAAACTTTCCATCTGGGTCAATCATGGTACATGGACCGCCAAAGGGTTCAAGGAAAGAAAGATCCGGTTTCCTTTTTTGTAGAAGTTCGAAACAAGTTTTGCCATGCCTCTTAACTGTAAGAACTCTATTCAAAGTGTAGCATGCAGTCGACACAGCTTCTGCCCAGAATTGAACAGGAAGCTCCGACTCTACTAACATAGTTCTTGCAGTCTCAATAATCGTGCGATTCTTCCTCTCAGCGACACCGTTTTGTTGTGGAGTATAACGAGAACTGTATTCATGAAGAATGCCTTTAGAAGTACAGAACTCATCCATCACACGGTTCTTGAATTCAGTTCCATTGTCGCTTCGGATCCTTTTCACTTTCAAAGTGTATAAATTCTCCAACATTGTGAGAAGATCCTTGAGGATTCCAGGAGTATCACTCTTGTGTGCCATGAAAGCTACCCAAGAAAATCTAGAATAATCATCAGTAACAACCAGATAATAAGCATCTCCGAATGTTGTCTTGTGCTTCATAGGTCCAAAAAGGTCCATATGAAGACGTTCGAGAGGCATGCTAACAGAATTGATTTTCTTCAGAGGGTGAGATTTCTTTGTTTGTTTCCCTTTCTGGCACGAAACACATATATCTTGTAGATGAAAACTTCTCACAGGCACACCATTCACAAGATTGTTTTTCACCAAATGGTTCATTTTCCTCAAGTGAATGTGCCCCATTCTTCTGTGCCAAGAAATAGACTCCTTCTCTGTGGCTTTTGAGACAAAACATTGTACTTGCGCAGATGTCGTAATGGCTTGGCTCATGTCAAGAATATAAAGATCATTAATTCTTGGAGCTGATAAGAGAATCCATTCATCAGGAATCTTGAATCCAGGTTTAAGCACATAACAACCGGCATCATCAAAATGCACGGTGAACTTTTTATCGTAGATTTGCGACACACTGAGAAGATTATGATCAAGTTTACGAACATAATTAATCTTTTCGAAGCATACCACACCATTTGAGATCATTCCTTCTCCGGTGATATATCCGCCTTTGTCTTCTGCGAACGCGACATAGCCTCCTCTAATATTTCTCACATCGTACAGAAGCCGTAAGTCGCCCGTCATGTGCCTGGATGCCCCACTATCAACAATCCAATGACTACTGATAGTTCCTCCTGGAACATCCTGCACATATCATCCAATGATTAGTTAAGGATGGGGACCCAAGCCATAGTGGTCTTGGGTCGTCCCTGAGCATCACGAATAGTGATCTCGATCTGTTGATGATTTTCCAAACTAATAACTCCCCCTGAACCTTCACCCTTCCTAGGTTTCCAAGTTTGTTTTTGTTTACCAGATTGAGTTTTGAAAACAGATTTTGAAACTTCTGGTTTTAAAGGTGAACTTGGTTCCCGTGGAACAGATTTGACCTCAGTTTTTAAAGTCTTTTCTATTTTCTTCACATTTTGATGTCGTTGTTTCGTTTCCTGTTCTTTAACCATTCTTTTATCATGTTTTAACGAAACAGTACGACATTGAGGGTGAATCGTTTCAGGTGGTGCTTTCTCAACAAATTTATCTCTTGGAGTGTTTACACAATCTTTGATGATGTGCCCAAACTCTCCACATTTAAAACACGTTCTCCTCTCAACAAACTTAGGAGAACCAGATCGACGCTCATATGTCAAACCTGTAGAACCTGAGGTACTTGCCTTTTCATCACACCCGTTTGAATGTTGAGTGTAATTATTTTGACTGTTACGCTTTAAAATCTTGACTTTTTGTACAAAATCAGTGTTTGATTTGTTAGCAAAAATCTCAATTTTATCAGTACCCTCAGATGCCACAAATCTGACATCATTATTTTTCTTTTGATTACGAGCTCCATTTGTTTCAAACTTTGATTTAGAAACATTTGGTCTTTGAGCTCGTTGAAATGGTTGTTTACCCTTAGAAGTAAAAGGTTGTTGCTTTGTTGGGAAGTTTTGATTTCCAAATTTCTTTTTGATTTCAGCTTTAGGAATTGGATCACATTGAGTCACAATAACTCCAGGGATCGTCTTTCCCAAAAACTTACTTGTGTTATTTTCAAAGACGTTATCAATCAATGATGGATTGACATTTTTAATTGGAAAATCATTATCTGAGTAGATTTTAGAATCACCAACCAAAGTATATAACATCTTGTTACTCTTAACAGTAGACACAGGTTTCTTGTCATTTATGACAGGATTAATCACATTTTTGGCAACTTGTTGCACAAAAGGAATAGGAGGATCACAAAGAATATGATTCTCAATTGGAATTTCTATTCCCTTTTTCTTATCAAGTGATTCATCCTGGTCATTTGCATCTGTTTCATCATCAGATGAATCATAATCCTCAACAATTGGAGGACTTTGACTCACTGATGTTGAAGTTTCTGTTTCAACAGATGAGGTTCCCGAGGAATTGTTCGGTTTGAACCCTAATCCAGTAGTAAATTCCTCATAATTAAGAGGCACACTGGGTTCAAAACGAGGCATATCCTCTTCATCAGGTGGTCGAGCATAGTTGTGTCTCAAAGGGGGCGGACATTTCTTATACCCAACACCACTCTTGTTTTTCTTCAGTTGTTGAACATCAATTATGTGATCGAGCACAAATCGGGAGTTAGAATAACTCTCCAATTTTTGCTTGATCGCATCGTGCTCGCATTTTGCAATGGCTAAATCCTTTTTGGTTTCCTCAACGAGATTTATGTACTTGTTAATACTAACTTGTTTGTGATAAACAACTTTAGTAGTTTCGGAAACACTTTTCTTTAAATTTTCAATTAAAGATTTAAAGTCTTTTTCGTTTCTTGTTAAAGCCATATTTGCCTCTTTGCACTTAGCCATTTCAACAACTAAACTTTGATTGTGACCATGAATTTTGTCACTTTCAAGTTTCATTCTTTCACATTCAAGTCTCATATAATCACAGTCTCTACATATGATAAGAGTTTCAGGTGTTACCTGGCTAGAAGAGGCTGAAACATTTGCCATAAAGGCAGTTTGAAAAGAAAAAGATCCGTCTTCAGAGAAGAACTTCTCCATTTCGTTAGATGCTATCCCAGCCTTCTTGATAAGAACAGATTTCTGAGATTTCAATTCCTCTGCTTCATTCAACAAGTCATCAATAGAAGTCGCTTCTTCTTTCACATCTCCCGAAATAGAACTTTCTTCATCCGAACTCCCGGTATAACCTGAACTGTCGTCACTTTCAGAAAATTCTTCTTTATGAACGTGCTTGATGTGATTGATGATCTTTGCATAGCACGCTGTTCCTCCTCCTTCATTATTACCTCCCCCTAATTGTAAAGACCAATTACACCCTTCATCTGTTTGAACAGTCAATGCACGAGTGTTGTTAGATGGTCCAGACTGGTCCTGGCTGGTAGTATTATTCACAGCTACTATCCCTTTTCCACGACTTTCTTGAGTGCCTTGATTTGCATTTGAAGTACTTGTCTGATTTCTGAACGGGTTCTGATTGCCTTGTTTGGCTGGTCGGGTGCACTCACGTTTGAAGTGACCCTTTTCGCCACAATTAAAACATGTAACCGCTTCTTTATCAAACCCGTACTTCGTTTCCTTCTTACTTTCCAAAGAACTTCTTCCTGTTCGACTCATGAAATCCCTTGCCCTTCTAACTGCACTTGCAAACGCCCACTTTATATCCATCAACTCCATTTCATCACGGTCAATTTGTTGATAATCTTCGTGGGTCATACTGATGTTCCCAATTTGACCTGCTACCAAACCGCAGTATGCACTGACCATTGTATTAATGAGTTCCGAATGCTCCTTTGCAACTTCAATGCTAACTTTTGAGAGGTTCGAAGTATCAACTTTGATAGTATTCGTGTCTTGGGATGGAGGATTGTTGGTATAATGTACTTGTTGTGGTGATGATTGTGCTGTAGATTTGGATAATGACTTTGAAAGATAAGCACCTAAATCAAACTCTGGTTGAGTAGTAGTAACTTGAGGTTGAGGTTGAGATTTAGATTTGGACATCGATTGTGAAAGGTAAGCACCTAAATCAAACTCTGGTTGAGTTGATGAGTTTGTGTTGGAAACAAACGCCGTTTGAAGCTTAGGTTGCTGAACAGAACTAGAACTAGCTGAAGGAGCAAAACCAGGCAAATACATTTATGTATTTTGAGTAGCTCCAATCCTTTTAGCTTTCCGATTTTCCTCTTCACTCTTGTGCTCCAACTTCTGAACGAATCCATAGATAGTGACAGTTTCCCCATCCAGAGCACCCGTATGTTTTAGAAGTTCAATGAATGGACTCCACACAGGAGGTAAAGCATCAGCTAAACGTGCAATCATTTCCACATGAGATGTAGCAACCTTATAAGAACTCATTTCACTGATCAAATGATAGAAACGAGAAGTAATATCATTTAGGGTTTCATTTTCCAAAGATTGAAATGATTCAAATTCTTTCTTCAAAAGATCATGGCGTATTTTTCTAGAAGCTGCATTTCCTTCTCCTCTTGTTTCCAATGCATCCCATAAAGCTTTTGTGCTCTTACTATAAGAAAATTGATGATAGAGGTCTTTATGAAGAGCTTGTGTTAGAAAAGCAAACGCCTTCTTCTCTAATTCATAGGCTTTCTTGTCTTCTTCAAGCATATTAGAAATACCAGCGGCAGTTGATGCTGCTGCTTCTAGTTCCGGGCTACATTCAGTAGTGAAACACGTCCAAAGTTCAACGTTTTGCCCTTGAATGTATGTGTGAAAACGACCCTTCCAAGATGGATAGTCGTTCATATGATTTAGCTTTGGCGGGCGATTGTTGCTTCCCGTCTCACTTTCACTGAGCAATAGATTTTGAATGTTTTGGTTTTGATTAGAAACCATTGCCCATTGATTTGCATTTACTGCTTGTTGTTTTTGAGGCAATTGGTTCATTAAATCGGCAAGCGAAAGCTGATTTTTAGCTGGTTGAGATTCCGAACTCCAATCCCACGGACCTTTGTTACTCATATTTGGTATATGTATGATAGTACCTGCACACACACTTGAAAACCCAAGGTTAGAATGATTTTACAAGTCCTCTGTGTAAAACAGAAGTGAATTCGACGAAACAGATTCCACGAAACAGATTTGTTTCGTTGAAATGAAAAATGACGAAACAGACTTGTTTCGTCCAAGATATTATGACGAAACAGAACTTGTTTCGTCGAAGATATTTTTGACGAAACACTAGTGATTCGTCGACTGCTTGTTTCGTCAAATCTGAGTCCCAGACAGCTGGTTAAGATATTTAAAATATCTTACTGACACAAGGTAAGTTGATAGACCTGTTTTTCAACACAACATGCTTTTTCAAAAACTAATGATCACAATTGTTACACTAAAGTCAAGTTAATGTTTTATATTGTAAAAACTCTTTGATTTAAACAATTCAAAGATCAAATCCACAAGTATTATAAGAACTCTTTGAAGATATGAAGAACACACTCAAGAACAAAGAATTTTCCTGGTCACCGATGATTTTCCGAAACACGAAAATGCACAAGACTTTCACTAAAAACCCGGTTTAAAGCATGAACAAACAAACTGACAAGGTTTTTGATAAAACTCTTAGCAAATAACAATCAAACAACAGATTTTATGAATATTTTTCCAGAAATATAATTTTTCAAGAACAAATTTTCAGAAAAACACACACAAAAACTTGATAGAAACCGAACAATGTTTGATTTTAAACAAGGATTAGAGCCAAACTGTCACACCCCGACCGCGTAAAACAACAAATCGCGGCGGAAACATCGGGGCGTGTTGTAACAGAATTTATGTTTCATAACCATGGATACCAAAAATTGTTTCGTTTTATTAAACATTGAATAATTACATCGTTTGGAAATCTAAATACACAAATTAAACATAGTCTATCATTGTTATTGAGTCACTAAGGCCTTGTCCAGTCCTATGTGAGCATGCATCTTATCAATCGATAACATTCAACAATACCTGAAACATATGTGAAAACGAGGTCAGCAAAGAAATGCTGGCGAGTACATAGGTTTTGTGAAAATAAGATTCATGACTTCTGTTTAAGAAAATGTTTAGTCATGAACCTTGTAATTTGCTTTGTCTTTGTAAATCATTTGAAAAATAATAAGTTCGGGTGATATGTATAATAAGAGAAATAATGCATGATTAAATGAATAACCATGTAAAATGAGTTTGTATAAGATAAGTTGTTTGTAAATAAATGTCTTGTGAAAAGTATGTTACTTGTATAAAATGTTCTATGTCTCAAACTGAAATGATTCAAATAACGCTACAATATGTAATACCATACAAACACTTATATATAGGAAGTACCAGCGGCGTATCCACCATGCTTGTATCATATTCCACACGCATTGTTACTTAATCACTTAATCAAACCAACCCACCAAAGTAATGTTCATGCCCAATGTAAATCATGTAATATGTAACCAAAACCCAATCGTATATCGCTTTGAAGCCAATCGTTTACCCAATCGTTAAAACATCGTGTGAAAACCAATCGTTTACCCAATCGTTAAATTCGTTTTAGGTCGTGAAACTACTTAAATGGTCGTCTCGCTAATAACATTCAAACCTTCTTGACTCGCATTAATAAACCCTTACCAAAGGATAGATTAATAATTCGCATTAATAAACCCTTACCAAAGGATAGATTAACATCTCGCATTAATAAACCCTTACCAAAGAGTAAATTAAAAATTTCAGATTCAGTCGCTACCCACAACACCCACACATAACTACGGGTGTAGTAACTAACGGGATTTGTCAGATCCTATGGTACCATAACCTAATACTGGTCGGCTTGATCATTGCTAATGAATGTCATTTGTTATGTAACTACAACCAACAAGTTTGTTCACTTTTTGAAATCGTTATTAGTTTTGTATAAATCGTCTTAATTGTTTTTGAAACCATTGTTATAACATCGAAAACATTTAGCACATATGAGTCACCCCAAAACAATTGAAAGCAGTAAAATAGGGGAATAATGTACTCGCCTGAGAATGCTTGGAGGTCTTGAACAACAACCAAACAAAGCTAGAGAGAGCACGGAATCAGTCGGCAATCTAAAACTATATAAATAAACCGGACTTAAATCGGGAGATCGGATAGGATGAGGCTTGGTAAACCAAATGAGTATTGGAACTCATATGATATGGTTTAACAAGGCCTACATACTACAATGAAACCAAACCTAGGTGCTTTCGACCCATCGCGACCCATTAAGGTAGCTTATGCTACTTTAACGCGTCGTGCGCGTGAAACGCGTTCGGACCGTCTAACTAGTCCTATGACAAGTGTTATATGCCTAAACATGTTACATAATTAGTTATGTGACAAAAGTTTAGGTTACATATGCTTAATTACCAATTATACATGAAAAAGGTATTCTGGTAATTTACCTAAGGCATATAAACTACCTATCATACAACTACTTAAACGAAGCGACCATAGGGTATAACCTCGGAAGGTTATTCCCTACCTACTATGGTCACCTAATGTATTTGGTCGGATCCTAATGATCGACCAAATGGGTCGGGTTCGAGGTATAAGCGATTTATTAGATCGCTTACCCTACGACCCTAGACAACGTGGTAATCAGTAGGCATAGTCCCAAGGGACTATAACCAACGTGATTACACTCACGTTGCGAAGTTCAAACGAACTTCGCATTGACCATTACTGGTCAACGTAGAAAGTCAAACAAAGTTTGACTTTCAGACTCGAAAGACTCGAAAAGCAATAAAAGAACGAAAGAATACTTACCCAGGGTCCCCGAATGCTAATCTCGATCCAAGAACTCAGGTATGAAACAATGGTTTCAACTTAGAGCTCTCAAATCAAGATTCTAGTGAGAAATGAAGTTGGGGATGGATGGGTATTTATAGTAAATGGTCCACCGTTAGGATCGTTTGATGGAAAACGTGCCATGATCCAAGGCGTACACTTGTCGGAAACTCATGGTGGCTAAAAGTGATCCTTATCAGCTGACTAAGCGAAAGAGAATGTGTGGTTGTGAACGAAACAGCTGGAAACTGCTGTTAGATTCGATTAATCTGGTCAGAAGGGGCCTCGCGGGCCGCCTGAGGATGTAAGGATCCTGAGGCGGGCCGCCTAGCAGTCACAGATCAGACATAAGTTTTAGAAATGACAGTTTCAGTCCCTGCACGTGTTTAAGGCCATTTCCGACACTTCTAAGGCCCGTAAAGCCAACTTTAAGGCCCTAAAGTGTTTCCTAAACATTTTGGACATGAAACATGCTCAAAAATATGCCGGACATTGGTTCGTTTGGCCGTACGAACGCGATGTTCGCTTAATTACGACGGAATGCGCATAAGCGCGAAAAACGATCCAAATGACGTGACGAATGGATTTTTCTTATGCCAAACACTAAAATAAAATATTTTAGTGCTTACATAAATTTTTGGATGTCCGGATGTATTCAGAACGTAAGTTATGCGCGAAAATGCAAACTTGTGCACTTTTTTACACTTTTAGTCCCTGAATGACACAAAAGTTTATTTTAGCACACCGAACCCCTCAAAGCCTATTTCTAAGCTATGTAAAGGATATTTATGGTATGTTTAACTTATGGTCATGTTCCGGAATGTCTGTTACAGTTCAAATTGGCATACTTTCGCAGTTTGTCAACTTTAGTCCCTGTAAGCGATTTAACTTGATTTTGCCATACCAAAGCCTTCAAAACTTATTTCTAAGTTATGTAAAGGTTATTTAAGGTATGTTAAGCCTATGTCACTATTCTGGAGTGTTTGTTGCATTAAACTGGTTATATTTACGCATTGGTGCGCGTATAACCTTCCAGAAAGCGATTTAGAGTTTGAAATCGAACAAGAGTTGATATGTGTAAACGATACACATATTTTTACAAATCCCAAGTATGAAATAAAATATTTCATTGGTTTGGCATTTGTTTGATGGCCGTGGAGGCACAGGTGTTACACAAACGCTCTGATACCAATTGTAGGTCCCGTAATCTGAGGATCGATAACGAACCAAATCACTTGTTTATAGCAAACACGGTTACGTGTGCGGAATCCACGTAACTATGCCAAATCAAACATGTAAAACAATAACGACACGGTATAATCAATGATACACACTCGATTGATTAAACGGGATGAGAACCGATTACAAACTGATACAAACACAGTTTAACAGAATTTTGACAGAGTTTCTTTAAGTGTAAGCTCTCATCTAGTTTCTAAGTGAAACCAGATGTGTTTATATAGTCCCTTGGCCCATGAGTCGACGAAACACAAGGTGAAACGACGAATCAACATTGGGCCAAACACTTGGGCTTGAAGCAGCCC
The DNA here is from genome assembly GCA_030545235.1 of Helianthus tuberosus. Lineage (NCBI taxonomy): Eukaryota > Viridiplantae > Streptophyta > Magnoliopsida > Asterales > Asteraceae > Helianthus > Helianthus tuberosus. Next base: position 145,428,995 of record CM060410.1, on the reverse strand, counting down.
AATACACGACGAATCAAATGTGATTCGTCATGACTGACGGCGAAACAGACATAATGGACATTGGTCTGTTTCGTCATGATGTGTTCGACGAAACAAACCTGTTTCGTCGAGGTCTGCAACTGTTGTGGTTGTTTCTGCAAACAGACAGCAACAACAGCAACATATAAACAACTTATAATGACCATTCTACCCTTTGTATGCAACATGCATTGTTCGAATAGCATTACATATTAAACGGAGACAAACAAGTCAGACACAAGTGAATAGGAGGATATCCGACTTGGTCGACATCAAATACATACTCGATAATTAATAAAAGACCGTACAAAATACATCGTTAAACAAGACTAGTTACAGACACTAAAAATGCATCAACACTCCCATACGCGTGACCCTCCATGTTTTCAATAGGAGTGCGTTTGTGCCATGCGTCCTTCACCTCTATCTTCCAAACAGTTCCCTTTGTTTCCGTAAACCCTATCAACTCAAACGGGTAACCTGTTTTCTTGCTACCTGTTTTCCTCACGGTAGCTACACTCTTGTACTCCCCACCAAGACTACATTGAAACCAAATCTTGAAATTACTACCTTTTTTATTAGACCTTTTAATCACAATGACGTAGCCATTGTCCTTTCCCGTCTTCTATACATAATCCACCAACTCATCACGTGGCGAAAATTTCAGGCTTGTATCAAAAGAAAATGTAATTGGGTAAGAACAATCCTCATCCCGATCACCACCCTCTCCCTGGTTGTGATAGTCTTCCTGGTACATAGCTAGGCTCACCACCGTAACTGTGGTCAGGATAGTCTTCCTGTACATAGCTAGGCTCACCACTATAACCGTGGTTGGGATAGTCTTGCTTTAGATAGCTCTGCTCACCACCGTAACCGGGGTCTGGATAGTCTTGCTGTACATAGCTCCGCTCACCATTGTAACCATGGTCAGGATGGTTTGGCGGACCGTACGTATATTCAGCCTGAGGATACGGTTCACCTCCGTATCCGTAATCCGAATAGCCGTATTGTGCATCGGAGTCTTCCACAGGGACATTCAAGTCAAGCTCCACTGTATTATCACGATAATGAATGCAAGATACAACCTCATCCTCCCTCGTATTGGAAGGGATCGGTATATCATACGAGTCAGAAATAGCGGCTCCCTCGTAAGAATCTGGAACAACGGACTCATCAGAGTATTCACCGAAAAGGTAGTTGCTAAACCACGACATCGTAATCATTGAAAAAATGCTCTCCTCAGCAGAATTTTCACAGTTCAAAACAACAAACCCAACAGAACCTCAACCTCAATCTTTTGAAATGGATGAATTTTTTTTTTTGAGAATACGAGACAGAACGCATGGCCTGCCTATTAAATGCATGAAATGGGGGTCGAAGCGCCGCACTTTGGCCAAAGCGCGACGCTTAGGGTTCTAAACGTGACACTTTCTCCGACACCTTACAGAATATAAAATCCCATCAAGTCTCATCACCTATGTGTGCATATCGCACCCTAAATGCCCTGCTTTGGCCAAAGCGGGGTGCTTCAACGTACAAGTGTCTGAATCGTACAACATCACATCACCAGTTGTCTAGAAAGCAGGTCAAAACTCCCCGCTTTGGCCAAAGCGGGGCGCTTTGGGGTGTGGAAATAAGGTTTGGGTGTGTGAATGTCAAGGTCCTTAAATTATCATATATTAATTTTCAAATAATCAAAATATTATATGTACCTAATAGGCGCCAACAATTAGTTCAAAATTGAATTATAAGTTGACTATGTAAATATTGTGATAAGCTAAATTTGTAAAGGATATATTCTCTCCTGATTAGGTTCTAATTATTTTATATATATGTTTGTTGTAATATTCAATGAAAAACAATTCTACAGATTCTTACTTCCTGCATCCTTCCTATTCTTCAATGGCCGGCACCAATATCTCCTCCTCCACAGATCCAACGAACACCCCTCTTCACACCCTTCTCCATCTCATTACCATCAAACTATCATCTTCCAATTATCTACTATGGAAAAAGCAAGCCTAGTATGTTCTTTCGTATCTCACATCGATGACTCCTCCACTGTTCCATCAGAATCCATCACAACTAATGGAAAATCTATGTCGAACCCCAAATATCTAACTTGGAACAAGGCTAACCAACGTGACCTCCTTCTCCAATCCACACTAATCGAAGAAGCTATGTCTGAGGCACTCGGTCATACCATAGCCTACAGTGTGCTCTTGAACATGCCTATAGCCACCGATCTACTAAATTAATGCATACAATTCGTGACTCGCTTTGTGTTCTTCAAAAAGGAACTTCCTCAGTTGCCGATTTTAGTCGAAAATTCAAGCTCCTTTGTGACCAGTTCGATGCCATAGGACACCCAGTTTCAGAAAAAGACAAGGGTCACTGGTTTTTTTGTGGGCTTGGTTCATCATTTGAAACATTCTCAACTGCCCAGAGAATGGTTCATCCGTCCCCACCCTTTCGTGAAATTCTAGACCTAGCCGAAAACTATGAGATTTTTCTCCAATATCTACACGCTCAGGCGCCACCCCAAGCCACATTTACTAACCACACTAGTCGCCCTTCCCATATATCTTCCCATGACTCGTTATCACGTGACTGGTTTCGAGGTTCATCATCAGATCATGGCCACTCAAACACCAATCGACGACCACCACACTACCACTTATGTTGGAAAGATGGCCACTATGCGAGCTCCTCCCCAAGCCTCGCTAGCTACGATCAATGATCCACTCCTCTAGATGCCAACCTTGCTCAAGCTTTTAACAGTCAATGCAACCTTGAACCAGATTAGACAGCCGATTCCGACACAAATACTCATATATTTTCTTGATGACACTCACACCAACACAGGTAACACTAATGTAACCTTTGGTAATGGTCAATTGTTACCGGTCTCACAAATCAGTAATTCTAAATTGCATAACTTAACATTACAAAATGTTCCTTGTGATTCCTAGTATCACAAAAAAAATCTAGTGTCCATCAGTTAATTACTAATAATGCCCCTGTTGATGTCTTACTTTCTAATCATTTTTTCCACATTCAGGACCAAAAAAGGGCAGTGGTCCTTGCTAGAGGAACTTGTGAAAATGGATTCTACATCCTTTCTTTAAGGTCACAAGTCTCTTGTTGCTGCTCTTGCTGCCCCCCACGTCCATGCTTCTTTTGATAAATGGCATAGTCATTTAGGCCATGTTTCGTTTGATGTTATTTCCGTTTTAAATGAAGTTAGAGAAGTGTTTGTTATGTCCTTATTACCCAAACCGAGCTTATGTTCTTCATGTCAACTTTCAAAGGCACAACGTTTACCTTTTGCTGAAAATAGTAAACGGTCCTCACATGTGTTGGACTTTATTCATTGTGATATTTGGGGTCCCGCACCAATTCCCTCTACGGATGGATACTTATATTATGTTACCTGATGAGTTTTCCCGTTTCAATTGGTTTTACCCACTAAAACACAAGTCGGATTTTTATAATATACTGATCACTTTCCTAAAATTTGTTCAAAATCAATTCACAAGCACCGTAGAAGTTTTTCAAAGTGACGATGCAACGGAATTCACAAACAACCGTGCGCAAAATCTTTTTTAACAAAAAGACATTTTTCATAGGCTATCATGTCCTCACACACTGCAACAAAATGAAAGAGTCGGGCACAATCATCGTCAAATAACAGAAACGGGTTTAGCAATGATGTTTAATGCTCATGCGCCTGCTCAATTATGAACCGATGCTTTTGCTTCCGCCATATACATCATCAGTCGGCTACCTACACCACTTCTAGACAACAATCTCCATTTGAAACTCTATTTCATCGCCCGCCAACTTACTCCATCTTACGTCTCTTTTGGTGTAGGGTGTTTCCATACCTACGGGATTACACCAAACTTAAACTCCTTCCCTAAAGTGCATTTGATGAGACATGCTAAATTCATCAGGTATAGTCCTAAATATAAAGGCTATCATTGTCTAGATCCAACCACCTCACAAATTTACATGACACGACATGCTAAATTCAATGAAGATAATTTTCCGTTCTCTGGTGTCGTTAGCCTTGTTGATGAAGCCAAACTCCTCTTGTTAAATTTTGAAGATTCCATTCCCTACCTCAAATACATTCAGATTCCCTACTCGAACTCAACCCACTTCATCTATTCATCCCATGCATACTCACTCAAAATCCGGAAACCAAAACACTTTGCTAACTCAACTGATTTCTCAACAAATCATTTTCACAATGCATTGTTTACCTCACAACTACCAAAAGGTATTAAAACAGCCTCCAAAAAACCAAATTAGGTCTCGGCTATGGAGAACGAGCTCACGGCTCTTCGAAACAATAATACATGGGATCTTGTCCAATGACCAACTCACTCAAATATAGTTGGTTCCAAATGGATATTGTCACACCCCAACCAATGGCGGAAACATCGGAGTGAGACGAAAACGAGATTGCTCATTGCAACATAACACTAAAAGCGACAATAATTTAAATAAACTGATTTCATTTCATTGCATCAAATTTATCAAGTTACAATACATGGAAATTCAAATACAACAAAACAAATTACAACGTAACATAGTTCAAAATTTGATACAACATCATAGTCTAAAGATTTCTAAGTGTGTATCTAAGCATCTTCGCTAGGCCCATTTTAACATCGTCATCATCCTGCAATATGTTAAAAATACATGGTTCAATACAAAAGTATTTGCGAGTATACAAGTTTAATACATAGCATAAGTAAAAAGTTTTAAAACAAATCCACATTGCAAACTAAGTTATCAAGATTAACATTAAACTAGCATGCGAATATTCAAGTCAACCCAAGGTTTAACGCAATGATTAAAGACTTAACATGACCTTACGTTCACGGGCAGTGCGTTACTCCTATAGCGCTATACATGTTAAGGGCAGGCTCGTACGAAGTTAATGACAAGTTTATCACAAAACGAACAAACCCAGATTAACGAATCAAGTATAATGTATGCATGCATGTATTGGATTGCTTGTGCATTTTGATAAAGTCTAAGTCTAATTGTTTGTGTATTGGATTGGGTTGTGCATTTTGATCAAGTATAATGTATGCGTGCATGCATGTAAACATATTGCACCCAAAGGGTAAAACGGAAAAAGGGTGTTCGAGTATACTCACAGTTTTCCTAAATCTTCTTTAGACATCCCGCGAGCGTAGTGTTGGTTGACATAGTACAGGAACACTAAGGTTATTCTACCCAGCAAGCAAAGGGATCGTGGTAATAGTACAGGAACACCAAAGTTACCCGATAGGGCAAACGAAGGCGTGAGTTGGAGTTGGAAGATTATGAAATAGAACTAAAGTACTTAGTATAATACGAAGGTGTACGTAAACAAGAAATATATTCTATCTGTGCACTTGTCCCGACACTGAGTTTCTGTGATTTTACGGGTCCTAGTTTGCCCGACAGAATCAACGACAAGGAACGCGGAAAACAGAATAACAGGAAAACCAAAACACGAACTATTCGGACGAGTGAATGTTGGGAAGACAGGCCATTCGCATGAATGGGATCACCCTGTTGCGCGAAAGGGATTATTTGTTGAGCCGAGTCTCGTTTGAACGTTTTAACTATTAACCATTATATTCAAGATTTCTGTTAAGTTATTTAGCTGTAATTTTAGTATATTAACAGTCTTGAATATTCATAAGGTTCATAAAAGTCATGCATGGAGGTATAGCCTTGTTATTGTTCACCAAAGCACAAATCAGTTAACTTAGTTAACTAACATGTTGGTCATGAATACAGAATCGAAAAGACAATACCTTGCCATTCCTTTCGAGAATTTTTAAAGGACCTACATAGTGAGGAGCGAGTTTCCCTTTCTTACCAAATCGAACTACACCCTTCCAAGGGGATACATTGAGAAGTACAAAGTCACCAAGTTTGAATTCCAAAGGTTTGCAATGCTTGTCAGCATAACTCTTTTGTCGGCTTCCGACTTTAGGAAGGTTGTCTTGAATCTGTAGAATCTTATCTGTCATCTCTTGTATAAGCTCGGGACCGGTGAATTGAGCTTCTCCGATCTCGTGCCAACAAATAGGAGAATGGCACTTACGACCATACAATTCCTCGAACGGTGCCAATTGAATATTCGCGTGGTAACTGTTATTGTACAAGAATTCGATCAAAGGCAACTGCATATCCCAATTGCCACCAAAATCGATTACACAAGAACGAAGCATATCCTATAGAGTTTGGATAGTACGCTCGGTTTAACCGTCAGATTGAGGATGAAAAGCAGTGCTAAGGTTGAGATGAGTACCCATAGCCGATTGAAATGTTTGCCAAAGACGAGAAGTGAAGCCATATCACGGTCTGAGATGATGTCAATGGGGAAACCATGACGGCAAATGACTTCATCCGTCTGGATACGAGCCAATTTCTCGACTTTATAGTCTTCACGAATGGGGAGAAAGTGAGCGGATTTGGTCAATCGAACGATGATTGCCAAATACTGTCATGACCAGAGGAAGTACAAGGAAGCTTAGTAATAAAATCCATCGCAATACTCTCCCATTTCTAGACAGGAATTTATGGTTTTTCGAGCAAGCCAGAGGGACGTTGATGTTCAGCTTTGACCTTGGAACAAGTGAGACATTTCAAAACAAAGGTGGCAATATCCTTCTTCATTCCAGACCACCAATAAGACGTATGCATGTCGTGATACATCTTATCAACACCAGGGTGAATAGAATACCTTGATTTGTGTGCCTCCTTCATCAGAAGTTCTTGAAGGTTATCACGAGTAGGAATCCAAACATGATTGAGATAGTACAAAATACCATCGGATTTGGTTACAAGACTTTCTCCTGCACCACATTGCATCTCATTATAGAGGTTACCCTCGTTAATAGACGCGTATTGAGCTTCACGAATGCGGTTTTGAAGATCGTTGATGAGTTGGAAGCAATGAATACTCTTGACAAGAGTTTTACGACTATGTGCGTCGGCCACGACATTCGTTTTACCTGGATGGTAGCGAATTTCGCAGTCATAGTCGTTTAACAACTCTACCCTGTGACGCTGACGCATGTTCAGTTCCTTTTTGTTGAATATGTGCTGAAGGCTCTTATGCTCGGTGAAGACCACACACTTAGTACCATAAAGGTAGTGTCGCCATATCTTCAAGGCAAAAACAACTGCACCAAGTTCAAGGTCATGCATAGTGTATTTTTTCTCATGAGTTTTGAGTTGCCTCGACGTGTAAGCGATAACCTTGCGCCGTTGCATAAGGACGTAACCATGGCCTTGGTTTGACGCATCCCAATACATGACGAAGTCATCATTACCATCGGGAAGAGCATGGATAGGAGCATTGCAAAGAATGCCCTTAAGCGTTTGGAAAGACGTCTCTTGTTCAGGACCCCAAACAAAAGGTTTCTCTTTTTATATCAAGGAAGTAAGAGGAATGACGATTTTCTAGAAGTTAGAAATGAAACAACAATAGTAACCAGCTAGACCAAGAAACGAATGGATTTCAAACGGAGACTTAGGAGCAATCCAGTTCTTCATTGCTTCAATCTTTGCAGGGTCAACGTGAATACCAAGTTCATTGATGGTGTGGCCAAGGAATTGAACTTCTTTTAGCCAAAATTCACACTTGGAGAATTTGGCGTAAAGACGTTCAGCACGTAAAAGCTGAAGGATAAGACGTAAGTGTCGCTCGTGCTCTTCTTGTGTCTTGGAATAGATGAGAATATCATCGATGAAGATGATCACGAAGCGGTCAAGATAGGCTTTGCATACACGGTTCATCAAGTCCATGAAAACCATAGGTGCGTTGGTCAAACCAAAGGGTATGACCACGAACTCGTAATGACCATAACGTGTACAAAACATGGTTTTAGGTATATCTTCTTCGAGGACTCGAAGTTGATGATACCCAGAATGGAGATCAATCTTGGAAAAGCAGGTCATGCCTCGTAATGGACCGAAGACATCGTCAATGCGAGGAAGAGGATATCGGTTTTTTACTGTAAGCTTATTAAGGTCACGATAATCAATGCACATCCGAAATGATCCATCTTTCTTCTTGACGAACAGAATGGGAGCGCCCCAAGGAGAAGTACTAGGGCGTATAAAGCATTTATCAAGAAGCTCTTGAAGTTGGCTCCATAGCTCTTGCATTTCCGAGGGTGCTAGTCGATAGGGAGACTTAGCGACAGGCATAGCGCCAGGCACCAAATCAATACGAAAATCCACAGAACGAGCAGGAGGAGGACCAGGGAGATTGTCAGGGAAAACATCAGGAAAGTCACAAATGACAGGAACATCACTCATGCTTGAGCCTTTATCCTTCTTTTCCACAACGTAGGCAAGAAAGGAGAAAGAACCCATGCGCAAGTATTTGTTCGCTTGATTACAAGACATAAGCTTGAAACCTTTAGAAGGTTTCTTGCCATAGACGTGTAAAGAATCACTGTTAGGAAGAGGAAGACGAATGAATTTATCAGAGCAAATGACTTCAGCACGAAGTCGCCTAAGCCAATCCATGCCTACTATGATGTCGAAACTACCCATTTGCATAGGTATGAGGTCAATTAAAAATGTATGACTGTTAAGATTCAAAGAACACTTAGAAAGAACGGAATCGACAACGATGGATTTACCATTAGCGACTTCAACAGGGAATGATTTAGGCAACTTAGAATGTCTACACTTAAGCATAGGCTCGAATTCAATGGATACAAAACTTTTATCCGCGTCAGTATCAAATATACAAGATGCATAGACATTGTTGACGAGAAACGTACCGTTTATGACGTTGTTGGCGTTTTGCGCTTGAGCAGCGGTGATGACAAAATCTATGTCTCGAGCTTGATGAGGCTGCTACTACTGCTGTTGAGGGTTGTTGTTGGCGCGATGTGGACAAGCATTGGCAAGGTGATTTGGGTCACCACATTTGTAACACACTCGACCAGTGTTGGGTTGAGGTTGAGCTTGATTAGGGGCAGGGTTTTGGGCTACAACGGCTAGTTTTGATTGGCGGGTGATTTATGACACTGAGTGGCAAAATGCCCAAACCGATTGCAATTTGTGCATAAGCAGCATGGTGCGTTGGTTGGGTGGTGGTAGAAACAAGTGTTACACTTGGGTTAAGTCCCAATGTAGGTTTTTCTTTGAGATTCGGGATGGGAGTATGAGCAACTGACTGAAGTGGTTTAGGGTTTTGCGGAGTGACGACCCAACAATTCTGGCTCGAAGCCTTCCACTTCTTGCCTTTGCCTTTGGAGGATGAAGGCTTGGGTGACTCAGTGGTGGTGGTATTAGTAGTAGCTTGGTGAGCATTCTTCAATGGAGCCTTGTCTGAAGTTCCATGAAGAACACAGTTGTAATTGAGCTTGGCGGCCAACGAAATGTGTCTTCGAGGGTTTTGGGGGAAGCTGACTGGACTAGGTTCATGATGGTAGGTGGGAGGCATCAGATGTACTTGGCAATAGCTTTGTCGACAGAGTTGACTTGGCTAGGACAAAGAGCACTAAGCTATTTGAATCATGCTGTCAGACCAGCGTTATTGTTCCCTATTTTCTTCAAATTCCAAACTTCATTCTCTAGTTTTTGAAGTTCATGGGGAGGACAAAACTCGTCCTTCATTAACTTCTTCAAATCAGCCCAAGGTAAGGCATGGGCGACTTCATTTCCTCTAGTGTTTCGCTCGGATGTCCACCACTCAAGGGCTCTCTAGCAAAACACACCCGTCGCATTAAGGGTTCGAAGGGTGTCAGGGCAACCGCTTTGAAGGAAGGTCAGCTTAATGGCATCGAACCATTGAAGTAAAGAAGTTACACCTTCTTCGCCAGTGAAGGTGAGGGGTTTGCAAGCCATGAACTGCTTGAACAAGAACGTCGTCTTAGGTGTTTCCACCTTGGAATCGACAGAATCATTGGGGTTTTCAGTTACAGCTGAGGTTTGAATCTTGCTCACAATGTCAGGGATAATTTGTCCATCTGCTCGGCCATTTGCTCAGCGATCAACCCTAGGAGATCTTTCTCCGATATCGTATCCTCTTTGTTGCTGTTGGAAGCCTTTTTTGTGACAACTGGCACAAACCGGTAATTTCCGTACACTATAATTATTGCTTAATGACTGCAATTATGTCCTTAATTGTCAGCAATGGCTGAACACGTAATAAACAAGTGAATTCATGCATGTTGTATACTACAAAATATTGCGTTATGCATAAACAAGAGCGTTGCGTCAGAATAATAGTAAACTCACCGGTAAGACACAATGTGTCAACAGAACTGCAGAAAGCAGTCAGACATTAGAATTGAGGCCTAGGTGTAGGTCCGACAACAAGAATGCATTAAAACCCAAGAGTACATACAAGGGTTGTTGGTGCACTTATGTCTGTACTTTGTCTGTATTCGGTCTGTATGTAAACGATGTCCTTGGTAGTCTGTAAGTTGACCAAGTCAACCATCCTCCGGATTGACTTGGCCAACAGTTAACACATGTTTGATATGTTTGTCTGCATCGAAGGATAGCCTCGAAGGATATTGTTGATCCTTCGAGGTGCTCGAAAGATAGGCTTCGAATGATAGACCTCGAAAGGTGATCTTTCGAGGTCAATGCTGATCCTTCGATTACCTTGTCCTCGATAGATGATCCTTCGGATCATCCATCGGATCCTTCGACCAGACATCAAGGGCTGGGTATATATATACCCATGCAGTGTTGAGTTTAGAGAGAGAGAGAGAGAGAGAGATACACACACACAGACAGAAAGAGAGTAGAGAGCTTCTGTCCGAAACTCACACACACACTTGAGAGTTTGCAAACTGATTGTAAACATTGTGCTTGTAACCGGAACCTTCATACGTATTAATACAGTGGTGTTAATCGGTGAAATCTTGTGTGTTTGTTTCTCTACTTGCTTCATCTCGGTTTGCCTACTAGCTTGGATTCCGCACTTGCTAGTGGGTTAGTATAACAAGGTTTAGGTTCATAATCCTCCGCGATAAGGGACCTACAAGTGGTATCAGAGCCTGGCTCTTTACCTTGTTTAAAACCGGGTTGTTCGAGTTCTTGGTGTGTTTGGACACTTGGTTTAGCACCCGTCTTTGGTGGTTTTCTTGCTTGTTTAAACTGAAAAACGGTTACTAAACCTTCGGGAGTGTTCAAGGTTGGGTTGGGTAACTTGAAAACTTGTTTTTAAGTGACTTTGATTTTTCCGGCCATATATCCGGTGTGTTTCCGGTGACCATATCTTGTTGATAAGGTTGCCAATTTGGGTAAACTTTTTTTGAAAATCAAAAAGCTGGTGAAAAAGTTGTTGGCAGAACCATCCTTTCTGCCGAAAGTTGGTACACCAACCTGTCACTTTTCTCACCAACCCATCAGTACTTTTGACAGTGTGTCAGACGTTGAAAGATAACTTTCGAGCTCGAAGGATCATCCTTCGATCAAGGAGATTCGAAAGATAACCATCCTTCGAACATCCTTCGAAGTCAGTGTGTTATCCTTCAAGTCAAGGAATCTTTTCGATAGATACATCCTTCGAGTTACTGTTCATTACGAAAGATAAGGATCCTTCGTGTTAGGTGAATCTTTCAAGGCTATCTTTCGAGGTTATAGTTCGAGCCATCAACAGTGATCCTTCGAACACTGTTGATTCTTCGGACAAGTGTCATCTTTCGAGACCAGTGTTCGAAACATAAGGAGAATCTTTCGAAATCATCATTCGAAAGATAAGGATCCTTCGTGTGATCAACCTTTCGAAATCAATCCTTCGAAGTCTTGGTTCGAAACTCAACAGGGATCTCTCGAACCTTGTTGATCATTCGAACAAGCATTGATCTTTCGAACAAGTCAGTATCTTTCGATTCATATTTGTTTCTGCACTTAACAGTTTGTGGTGTGTAGGTTTGGTACTTATATTTGATACTTATATTTGATCAAAATGAGCTGTACAAGTCCATGGGATTGGAGTTTGGACTCACGAAACAATCAAGAGTTAGTGACTGCTGCAGATTGGGCAAAGAGTATGATTCCACAGCCATCAATCAGTCCAAGTCAATGGGCTTTGGTATCCAATCAAAGTCAAAGTCTTCAGAACATTCTGATTAGTGAAAGTGAAACTGGCAGCAACAACCGTCCACCTAAGTTGAACCATATGAACGATTTTCCATCTTGGAAAAACCGGTTTCACACATATGTTCAAGGGCAAAGCACTGATCTTTGGACGTGTTTCATCAATGCGTTCAATACTAATCTTGAAACTGCTGCGTCAACTTCAGAGGGTTATGCAAATATGCTTGAAAATGACAAGAAGGCTTATGAATTGGAGAAAAAGGCCTTTGCCACACTTACTCAAGCACTCAACAAAGACATCTACCATCAGTTCTCATATTGCAAGACCACGAAAACATTGTGGGATGCCTTAGTTGCTAGAGGAGAAGGCAATGCAGCTGCTCGAAAATCTCGGCATGATTTGTTGAAGAAAGAGTTTGAATCCTTTCAGTTTTTGGAGAACGAGACTCTGAATGATATGATCACACGTTTCTATCATTTGATTAGTGAGATGTGTGCTTATGGAGTTGTCGCAACTCAACAAGAAATGGTGAGTAGGTTTGCTGACGCCTTACCTCCAAAGTGGAGCTCGTTCATTGAACTGTTGAAGCATACTGGAACTCTAGATCAAGTCAACATCTATGAGTTCATTCAAAAGCTGGAACATAAGAATGATGAAGAGATTAGGAAAGCAAGGCGTGCTCCAGCTCCTCAGAATACGGAAATGTATCTTCCAGGATTCGATGTTTTGGCAAGATCTGCTGCAGCTCAGCAACAGCAACCTAAGCTGCAGACTGCATTTGTGTCCAATACAAGTTCAAGTTCCTTTCCGTTTCCTCAGTCAACATCTGCTCCACCACAACCTCAATTCGATCCGAGGTCTTACATTCCTGTTCCAACACAGCCACAACCACAACCTCAACAACAACAACAGCAAGCTCACTATACAAGCAATCCTCAACCTCAACCCCAAAGTCATCACACCATCCGAGTCGACAACTCAAATCTTTCACACCTTAGTATTGAAGTTGCTAAGGAACATATGGAGATTATCAACACCATGGTCAGTGCATACTGTGGTTTGGTAGCAGGTCAGCTTGGAAACATCAACATGACCAATGAAGATTATGATCAGATCGACAAGGAAGAAATGGAGTTGATGGATATTAAATGGGCTTTTGCTAGTGCGGTTAGAAGGGCAAAAGATTTCATGGCACGAACTGGAAGAACTTCGTTGGAAGGAAAGAAAAACACGAAGTATGGGTTTGATATTAATGCCGTCACGTGCTTTAACTGTGGCGAGAAAGGGCACTTTAAACGTGAGTGCACTCGACCAACAAAACACGGCAATCACAACCCTTTCAGAAACCAGACGAATGTGAATGCCCAACAAGAAAACCGTGAACGGAGGATGGTGGCAGTGAATAACAATCAGGGACAGCCTGGAACTACCAATCACAATCGGGCTTTGGCTGTTCAAGCTGATGAAGGATGTGACTGGTCAGTACAGTTTGGTGAAGGAGATCAGGGAAGTGGAACTGCCCTGTATGCTAAGGTCATCGAGCATGTTCATAAAGAAGAATCGTCTGGAAGCGATGACAGTTCTGGTTATTCTGGCAGTTCGGATGAAGAAGGCTCTGTTTCTGGGGATAATCACTCAGAGCCTGATGAGGAGGAAGGAGGTGAAGATATTCAGGATCTTCTGAATGAAGCTGACGAGCTTAAATGTCAGAAATCAATTCTGATTAGGAAGGCTGCTGCTACATCAACGGAAATGGAAAAGCTATTTTCTGAAGATGGAGCTTTTTCTTTTCAAACTGCCTTTATGGCAAACGGCTCAGCCTCTACTAGTCAGGTAACTTCTGAACCACCTGCTCCTAGTATTTGTAAATCATGTGCAGAGATGAAGCTTGAATCAGAAAAGCTTCATAGTCATAACCAGAATTTGGTTGTTGAACTGTCGAAATGCAAAGAGGCAAACATGGCTTTAACCCGGAATGAAAAAGAATTTAAATCTGTAATAGAGACTTTAAAGAAAAATGTGTCCGAGGTTAACAAAGTAGTTTACCACAAACAAGTGAGTATAAATGAGTATATTAATATTGTGGAAGAAACTAAAAAGCAATTAGCCATTGCCCAATGCGAACATGATGCGATCAAACAGAAATTGGATAGTTATTCTAACTCCCGATTTGTGCTTGATCACATCATTGATGTTCAACAACTAAAGGGAAATCAGAAGGGCATAGGGTATAACAAATGTCCACCCCCGTTAATGAACAACTATACCAAGATGCCTGATGAGGAAGAAATGCCTCGGTATGAACCCAGTGTGCCTCTTGATGTTGAGGAGTTTACTACTGGCCTTGGGTTCAAACCGGACAATTCTTCAAACACAGCCTCTGAAGAACAGGAAACTTCATCATCCATGAAGCAAAGTCCTCCAATTATCGAGGACTATGAGACATCGGATGATGAATCAGATGTGGCTGTAAGTGATCAGGATAAATCACTTAGCAAGATGAAAGGAGTAGATATTCCACGAGAGAATCACATCCTTTGTGATCCTGATGCTCCTGAGGTTCCATCTGTCAAAAAGCAAGTGATTGATCCTGTCAAAGTCGATAAGAAAGATGTATCTACGGTTAAAAGCAGTAATGTGTTGTACACTTTGGTTGGAGATAATAAAATCTACTCAGATCATGTTTTTCCAATTAAAAATGTAAATAAATCCTTGATTGATAAAGTCTTTGAAGACAATACAAACAAATTTTTGGGAAAAACACTTCCGGGAATTGTGGTAACACAATGTGATCCAATTCCTAAGGCTGAGATTAGGAAACAATCTGGTAATCAAAAATCTCCAACCACTCGACAACCTACTGCTTCTAAGGGTAAACAACCACAACGAGCTCCAAAGCCAAAGGCTAAAGTTGAATCAAAAGGAGCTCGTTACATGAAGAAAGGAAAAGATGTTAAATTTGTAGCATCAAAAGGTACGGATAAAATTGAGACTTTTGAAAACAAATCAAACACTGATTTTGTACAAGAAGTCAAGATTTTAAAACGTAACAGTGATAACAATTACACCCAACACACAAACGGGTGTGATGAAAGAGCAAGTACCTCAGGCTCTACAAGTTCAACATCTGGTAGTCGATCAAGTTCTCCTAAGTCTGTTGAAAGGAGAACTTGTTTCAAATGTGGAGAAATTGGGCACATTATCAGAAATTGCCCAAATGCTCCAAAGAAGAAATTTGTTGAGAAAACTCCACCTGAAACAGTTCACCCTCAACGTCGGTCAGTTTCACCTAAACAAGACAAACAAACTGTAAAAGAACAAGAAACTAAACAACGGCGTAAGAACATAAAAACTGTTGAAAAAGCTTTAAAATCTGAAGTTAAAACAGTGCAAAAGGAACCAAGTGTGTCACAACCTGTAAAACCAGAATCTTCAAAAACTGGTAGGCACAGACAAACTTGGTTACCTAAGTCGGGTGACAATTCAAGGGGAGCAGTTGTTCTTGAAAACTATCAAGAGATAGAGCTTACGTATCGTGATGCCAAGGGACGACCCAAGACCACTAAGGCTTGGGTCCCCATTCTCAACTGATGTGTTTAATTGACATGTGCAGGATGTTCTAGGAGGAACTATTAATAGTCATTGGATTGTTGATAGTGGAGCATCCAGGCACATGACTGGCGACTTACGGCTCCTGTATGACGTGAGAAATATCAGAGGAGGGTATGTTGCTTTTGCGGGTGATAAAGGCGGGTACATCACTGGAGAAGGAAGTATCTCAAATGGTATCGTGTGCTTTGACAAGATCAATTATGTGAAGCAGATTGATCACAATCTTCTGAGTGTGTCGCAAATCTGCGATAAAAAGTTCTCAGTGATTTTTGATGACGCTGGCTGCTATGTGCTGAAACCTGGATTCAAAATTCCACAAGAATGGATTCTCTTATCGGCTCCGAGAGTTAATGATCTTTATATTCTCGACATGAGCCAGGCGATTACAACATCTGCACAAGTTACTTGTTTTGTCTCAAAAGCCACAGAAAAGGAGTCTATATCTTGGCACAGAAGAATGGGACACATTCACTTGAGAAAGATGAACCATTTGGTGAAAAATAATCTTGTGAATGGTGTGCCTGTAAGAAGTTTTCATCTACAAGATATCTGTGTCTCGTGCCAAAAGGGGAAGCAAACAAAGAAGTCTCACCCTTTGAAGAAAATCAACACTGTCAGCATGCCTCTCGAACGTCTTCATATGGACCTTTTTGGACCTATGAAGCACAAGACAACGTTTGGTGATGCTTACTGTTTAGTAGTTACTGATGACTACTCTAGATTTTCTTGGGTATCTTTTATGGCACACAAGAGTGAAACTCCTGGCATCCTCAAGGATCTTCTTACAATGTTGGAGAATCTCTATACGTTGAAAGTGAAAAGGATCCGAAGCGACAATGGAACCGAATTCAAGAATCAAGTTATGGATGAGTTTTGTACTTCTAAAGGCATTCTTCATGAGTACAGTTCTCGTTATACTCCACAACAAAATGGTGTCGCTGAGAGGAAGAATCGAACTATTATTGAAACTGCAAGAACAATGTTAGTAGAGTCGGAACTCCCTATTCAATTCTGGGGGGAGGCTGTATCGGCTGCTTGCTACACGTTGAACAGAGTTCTTACAGTTAAGAGACATGGCAAGACTTGCTTCGAACTCCTTCAGAGAAGGAAACCGGATCTTTCTTACCTTGAACCGTTTGGTGCTCCTTGTACTATGATTGAGCCGGATGGAAAGTTTGGTGCAAAAGCTATCGAGGGTTTCTTCCTTGGATATGCTACTCCGAATTTTCGTGTTTGGAATCTAGCTACCAAAAAGATTGAGCTATGGAGCGAAGTTAGGGTTCAAAGGTACACGAGTCCTGTTAGGGCTCCGGGTGATCCGTGGATGTTCGATTATGATGGGCTATTTGACTCCTTCAATCTGCCAACCTTTGACGAAGAATCAGCAGCGGCTCGAATGTTGTTGGAAAGTGACAACGCTGCTGTCTCGCCATTGGTTAGACCTATTGTTGTTGACCCTCAAGCTTCTACGTCTGTCAACAATATGGTTCAAAATGAGGTTTATGAAGATGCTGCTGATTATAATGACTCTTCTGAAGATGATGAATATCATGATGCAGCAGAAGGATCTTCAGCTCCAGCTGCTCCTGTTCAAGGTGCCTCTGGTGATACACCTCATATGCAGAATATAGATACTGCTGAAGGGAATGCATCCACTTCTACCCACATTCCAGGTGTGGAGCTGGTTGTTGATCTTAATCTGAATAATTTGGGTATCAATGCTCGTGTGCCAGATAATCCTGAAATGAGGATTCACGATACCCATCCCCAGCAGAATATCATAGGAGATGTCCATCGCGGTGTGCAGACGCGTAATCAGCTGAGAAACAACCGGAATGCTGGTTTGTACTCAGCTATAAGAGAATCTGGCCAACAAAATGACTGGTCCTTCGCGTGTTACGTGTCACAAGAAGAACCAAAGTCGTGGAAGGAAGCTTTGAAAGACAGTGCTTGGGTTGAAGCCATGCAGGAAGAATTACAGCAATTTCACAAGCTTGGTGTATGGAAGCTTGTTGAAAAGCCTGAGAACTACAAGAAGATTGGCACTCGATGGGTCTTCAAATGCAAGAAAGACGACCGTGGAGTGGTTATTCGTAACAAAGCTCGTTTAGTCGTTCAAGGTTTTCGTCAGATAGAAGGGATCGACTACAACGAAGTCTATGCACCAGTTGCACGTCTGGAAGCTATTCGGATCTTTCTGGCTTATGCCTCATTCAAAGGGTTCAAGGTTTACCAGATGGACGTCAAAAGTGCATTTCTACATGGTGTGGTTGAAGAAGAGGTATATGTCGAACAGCCTCCAGGTTTTGAAGATCCTGTTCATCCCGATCGGGTTTGGTTGCTCAACAAAGCTCTTTATGGTCTTCACCAAGCGCCACGAGCTTGGTATGCAACCTTATCTACATATCTGCTGGAGAACGGTTTTCGAAGAGGTCTTATCGATTGTACTCTCTTCATCAAAGAACAAGATGGAGATCTTCTTCTGGTTCAGGTATATGTTGATGATATTATTTTTGGTTCTACTAATGATGTTTTGTGCAGGAATTTCGAGCGCATAATGCAGGATAAATTCGAGATGAGTGCTATGGGGGAAATGAACTTTTTCTTGGGCCTACAAGTGCTACAAACGGAGTCTGGGATATTCATCCATCAGACTAAATATATTGGTGACATCTTGAACCGGTTTCAGATGTCTGATGCAACGCCCATTGGAACCCCATTGGCAGTAAATCACGGAATTACTCCAGATTTGAAGGGAGAGACTGTTAGCCCTTCATATTACCGCGCTATGATCGGATCTCTTATGTACCTCACAGCATCAAGACCAGACATAATGTACCCAACGTGCCTGCTTGCCAGATATCAAGTGAATCCAAAGGACTCCCATCTTGCAGCTGTAAAAAGGATCTTTCGTTATTTGAAGGCTTACCCAGACACCGGTCTGTGGTACCCTAGGGATAATAACTTTGAATTGGTCGCATTCAGTGATTCTGATTTTGGCGGATGCAAAATCGACGGCAAATCCACAACGGCTGGATGTCAGTTTTTAGGAAATCGCCTAGTCACGTGGCAATGCAAGAAGCAGACGTATGTCGCAACATCAACATGTGAAGCTGAATACATTGCTGCCTCAAGTTGTTGCTCCCAAGTTTTGTGGATCCAACAACAATTGCGGGACTACGGTTTTGAATTCCTAACTACTCCTATTTACGTTGATAACTCTGCTGCTTTACAGATCACTAGAAATCCTGTGCAGCATTCAAAAACCAAACACATCGAAATCAAATATCACTTCATACGTGATTGCTTTGAGAAAAGATTAATCGATGTTGTTAAGGTCCACACCGATGACCAACGTGCCGACTTATTTACCAAAGCTTTTGACAAATCAAGATTTGACTTTTTATTATTGGTAAACGGCATTAAGGTCAAGCAAGAGTAAAACTAACATCGGAAAATCATTTTTGTAAATACCTTTGTGTTTTAAAATTTGTCTTAGTTTATTGATTTTAGGGGGAGTAAACCAAAAATCGAAAAATCCAAAAACATCGAAAAATTTCAAAAACACAAAAACAATAGAAAAACAAAAATGAGTTTCCTGGCGAGCAAAAGAGAAAATGATAGTACATCAGTGGTCTATCCAACCTCTTTAAACCCTAAATGAAAAACGATAAGCAGCTCTATATAAGATGTATCGGTAGGCTCACAATCATTTTAAAGTGTGCAGGGTGATATAAACTTAAATCGACTGAAGACTGGGTGGGAACCATTCATTGGCATATGGTCTTGGTACCGAAATTTCGTTTGAGAGATTGCCGAGGTTCTGAGATATTCGGTCTTTATGCTGCTTATCATCTGGGTATCATGGTTGCTTCTATAAATAGACTAAGTCTAAGATCTTCCATGATACTATACATACGTGTACATAATACATACTGCATTCGACCTCAATAAGTGATCAACAATCACATGTCCAAATCAAATAAGTGATAAAAATATCACATTTATCCGGGTGTCAAGTTCGTCTCTCTGCTGTACGGAAGTACTGACCTGTTCACGGACTTGCACCTGTGCCCTCATGCATATGAAAATCAAGTTCCTCACCAATAAGTGATTATATCACAAAGGGCTTGTTTTCAATTCAAAATAAGTGAGTATCTCACATTTTATACGGTCAAACAGATGATAATCGGTATACTCATCGGTAAGATGAACTCTCGTGCATACCTTGATACGGGAATGTGTCGTGATGTGGATGAACACCGGTCGGTAAGTATAAATCATACCTTAACGTATCCCCTCGCCATGATTACATCTGATAAGTTGAGCTTAAGTGGACAACAATACCGATAATTGTTATAGGATGCTTATCTTAATGTTAACTAACTGAACAACAAGAGTGTTTTGGCATGACCGTACACTGATATGATTCTCTTACCCTCGAAACTCGCAAAAAGAATGTTTGTATATATTTATTTACTGTTTAACTTTTATTGTTTTTCTTTTAAACAGTTTCGTCGTTTGGTGCATATCAGCACGACATTAGCGGTGATGTCGTTTGATAACACTCAAAGGATTTTAAATTGTTGTCTTTTACTTTCAAAAATACCAAAAAGATTTTAGGTGTGTTTTAATATAAACTTTATAAAAGCCAAAAAGATTTTCTTTCTACTTTATTTTAGATCGTACGATGTTGGAGCTCGAGTCTTCGTTACCTGAAACCTGAACGAAAACCGAATTGACTAAATCTTCATAAACAGTCGAAATTTGCAAGTTTTGAAAGTTAAAGGCTAAAATTTGACAAATTTATTTAAACTTTCAAACTGTCGGACGGTGTTTGATTGTGACATGGTCATTCGTGTGTCATTTGTGTATACTATATTCCAAGCAGTTGTTCTCATTACGCGTTTAGATTTCTTGCATGTGCAGATTCTAAAGGCTAGGAGAACATGGTCGATGACAAGCTTTGGAATGAAGACACGATGAGAAGGCGCTCAACTGATGAAGATGATCGAGTTGCCGCTGGCCATCATCAACACCACAAAGATCTCACTTCATAAAGTTAAAGTATTTCACGAGCATAGCCCAAGGGGGAGCTTATGTCAAGGGGGAGTTTGTCAACACACTTCCTACATGATACGGGTAGTTTGTTGATACACTCTTTGCTTTCAAGACGTGAAAACTTTGAAGATCCTCCGACTGTGAAGACGTGAAAGGACATCAGAGTTTTGGTAACTCGAAGACCAAAGACCGTCGAAGTTCAAGACGAGTCTGCAACTATAGAAGATAAAGACAAAGCTACAGCCAAGGGGGAGTTTGTTGGTGCACTTATGTCTGTACTTTGTCTGTATTCGGTCTGTATGTAAACGATGTCCTTGGTAGTCTGTAAGTTGACCAAGTCAACCATCCTCCGGATTGACTTGGCCAACAGTTAACACATGTTTGATATGTTTGTCTGCATCGAAGGATAGCCTCGAAGGATATTGTTGATCCTTCGAGGTGCTCGAAAGATAGGCTTCGAATGATAGACCTCGAAAGGTGATCTTTCGAGGTCAATGCTGATCCTTCGATTACCTTGTCCTCGATAGATGATCCTTCGGATCATCCATCGGATCCTTCGACCAGACATCAAGGGCTGGGTATATATATACCCATGCAGTGTTGAGTTTAGAGAGAGAGAGAGAGAGAGAGATACACACACACAGACAGAAAGAGAGTAGAGAGCTTCTGTCCGAAACTCACACACACACTTGAGAGTTTGCAAACTGATTGTAAACATTGTGCTTGTAACCGGAACCTTCATACGTATTAATACAGTGGTGTTAATCGGTGAAATCTTGTGTGTTTGTTTCTCTACTTGCTTCATCTCGGTTTGCCTACTAGCTTGGATTCCGCACTTGCTAGTGGGTTAGTATAACAAGGTTTAGGTTCATAATCCTCCGCGATAAGGGACCTACAAGTGGTATGTTTCTTTGAAGTGGAAAGAATCTGTTAAGGTTTAGAGATTTTACCAAAGAAATGGGGGGATCAAATGTTGAATTTCTTCGGTAAATTTCTAAACGCAATCACAGGTGGTAGAGTTTGTGATTTTCTGGTGATACAAACGGTTCGGCGTGGAATGTTTTGCACAGACACATATTTGAGAATTTTAATTAATTCTCCAGCCAGCGTGAAGGGTTTTGCACGGAAAAATACAGGTTTCTAAAGTCTACAGTAGTTACAAAAGCGCTGTTCACTGAAGACCTGGGGAATCTTTATGGAAGCTGATAGTTCAAGGCTGAAGACCTGCAGGATTCGGTTTTGGGTTTGATGTTTCTTTGGGATTTTACAGGGATCTGGGGGTAACTCAATTCGTTGAGTTTGCAAACGATGTACTTGGTCAAGCTGACTTCCTGAGTACTGATGCTGAAGATCCGTAGTGCATTACGTGGTCAACTTCACAAAGGCGAGACAATGAGATCTGGATGTAGTTCAACTAAGCATGCTGGTTGAGCTTGCAAGGGATACACTTGGTCTAGCTGACTTTCCTGAGTGTTGATGCTGAAGATTAAAGTGCATTACTTGGTCGATTCCACAAAGACGGTTTACAGAAGACAGTTCACCAGAAATCTCTATCAATGTAGTATGCTTGAAGAAATAGAGTTCTTATGACAAGATCAAGACTTGATGCAGTTCTTAAAGATTGGAACCCTTATCAAATGCCGGTTGGAGTATTGGAAGATCAGCGGAAGATCGGTCAATTGAGGAAATTGCACAACACCCAACACGAATACGCGTACTTTGAGGGGGAAATATTATACAAGGAGCATCAAGATACTACTTACCTGGATCATCGGTCAAGGGGGAATTTGTTAACACAGAGAAGATGAATACTTGACTGAAGATCGATTGCAGTTGCATTTTCAGCATTCGACAGCAACGGACAAGGGGGAATTTGTTGATGCAGTTTGTGTGTCCGATGCTTGTCGAATAGATTAGTTATTATTTTACGCTGAATTTGTAATAGTTAGTGAAACGGTCTATCGAACGTGTATAGACCCGCTCGTTTGAAGTGGTCAAACGAGAGGGTTATTCGTTTGACCGTGTGTGTGGTTGCAAGACAAATTATGGTTGTTTAATGTTGGTGTCGAAGGATAAGGCATCGAAGGATTGTGTATCCTTCGATGAGCTCGAAAGATATCCATCGAAGGTTGAAGATGGACCTCGAAGGATATGTCATCCTTCGAGGTATATGTGTATCTTTCGAAAGCTGAATGGTCGACAGATGATCTATCGACCAGTCAGTTTGATCCTTCGACCATACAACCTGTGTTTGGTATAAATACCAACACTTTGTCATTTGCTACATAAGAGTGAGAGCACAAGTGTGTGCAAGAGAGTGATAGGAGGTTTGAGACCTCACCCGGGGAGAGATCACCACTTGATCTCTCCCGGAATGTATACTCCTTTGGTATTAGTTCGGATTCCATGTAATCGGGCTGACTTGTAATGTTTTACTACCGGATTAATGCAAAGTTGTTTGTTTATCATCTCTTATCTCTTCCGTCTTTGAACATAATCATAAGAATCACGGTTTCGGTCCACAAACCCGGTCCTACAAGGGTTTAATTTTTATGCAATACGAAAGCAAAAATAAGCACTAAAAAGCACCCGAAACGCACTTTAAGTGCAGAATTTATATAAATTCAGCTCAATTCAGCATTTAAGCACATAAATATTATGCAGAAATGTCGTTTTATTATCCAGAATATTTCCCTACGTGTTGGGAATTGAAAGGGTACAAGAAAGGTACTTAAACGACACTAAGAAGTGTGATTTAGCACTTTAACGAATCGGTACGTAACCGAATAACCGGACCATACCCGGAACATAAAAATATTACTAGAAGCATTGTTTATTTATTTCTGAGCTAGTTATGGTCCCCGAACACCATAACACCTCTTATAACATAAGAACACATTAAATTCCTAAACTTTACACTTGAAAGCCTACTTATTCATGTAATTAGGAGATGAAATTTACACATTACCCCCCCCCCCCCTAAGAGTGGACGGTCATGGGGACCCCACCATAAATCTCCCTTGATCTTATATGATCTTGCATAATCTCTTGAGATTTGTGGAGATTTGTTATAAGGATATGCTATGTACTTGGGATACATAAGACCCAAGGGTTAAAAGCTTGTTGGAGACTATAAGAATGGACCTCTAGATCACAACACAATTCACTCACTCTCTCTTTCTCCCTCAAAGCTCACGGCCACACACACTCACACCTCCATCAATTTTTCAAGTTTGATTCTTGTAATTTCACACACACACAAGGGCGAAGGATCAAGTATTAGGAGGCTTGAAGCAAGCGGAACGCGAAGGACCACTTCCGTTAGCTTTTATCCACCCACTTTCCGTCAAGATTCTTCCCTAGCCCCGAGCTAGAGGTATAATGTTTAAAACTCTTGTTTGAACTTATCTAAAGTGGTTAAAAGGATTTTCGTTGGTTAAATATCGATAACATACGTTTTGAAGCATTAAAGTCTAGAAAAAAACACTAAAATGGTGGTTAATAGCTTACAACTTGTGTAAAAGTTGTAGTATTTGGAATTTGTGAATATCTAGACCCGATCTATGATGTGGTAGCTCGAATCATCGTTTAACCCGACTTTGTAAGATCATGGATCTTAACATAAGCTCGTTTTTAGTTAACACAAAGGTTAAAGGGTGAATCTCTACCACACATGAGACATGGACTTGTGTAAAAGCATTTTTGTTGTGTAAAAGCAATTTAACTTGTGAAATAGTGTTTAAAACTAGTAGATCTACGTATCTACAAGCGGTATTTTCAAAGGACCAAGTGTCCAAGAAACCTCATGTGCTAAACCGGGTCTTACACAAACAAAAGTGGTTTTTGTGAACAAATAAATATATGGATACTTGTGTAACAAAAGTGTTAACGAAGAAATAATTTTCGTAAAAACCGACTAGAAGTTGTAAAACTTCATATTCTTTAAAAATAAAGTTTTTAAGAAGTTAAAATTATTTTTAAAGATAACAAGACTTACTAAATGTGCTAGTAAGTTACTACACATTCTTGTAAATATGCAAGTTCATGAAATTGGTGATTATTGTTGACGATTATTGTTGATAATTGTTGTTGCTGATTGTTGTTGATTGATGATGATTTAAAAGAAAATAAACACACGTTTTGAAAACGTGGGAAACCTCCATTTTTAGGGGAAACTCTGTCAAAATTTTTATAAATTTTGACACTTAGAAAAATATAAGTTTTTGAGAAACTTATTCCCTAAAAATGTGTTTAAAAATATTACCAAGGTTTCCCTAATTTTTGGTGATAAGAAATGGTGATTTCTTGAAGAATAAAAACGGATATTATGTATATATATTTTTTTGAGAGAAAAATATATATTATTTTACCACCAATTTTTGTGCTAAGTGTATATAGTATGTGTTATACGTGCTAGTGTATTAAGACTTAAAAATACACTAATTACTCATGAGGAGTAGAAACATAAAAATACACATACAAAACACAAGATACATGATTCGGGTGCAAAGTGCAAAACACAAAAGACTTATATTTATTTTTTGGAGAAAATAATATAAGTAAGATACGTAGTTAAAAATATAGAATATTTTTAACGCAAGAAAATATACACAAAAGAGAGTGACTGTACTTGTGCGACGCAAGTCTAGTGACTAACGATAAGAAAACGCGTATAGGTTACGACGTTAAGTAAGCAATCCGGTGGAGTTTACGACGCTAGGAACGCAAAGTTGTGAGTTCATGCTCCCCCTTTTCTCTTTAACTGTTTTCAGTTTTTATAACTTCGGGGGTGAAATACATGTACAAATGTACAAAATTTATAATTGGTATGATATAAATACAAGAAGTACACTTGGTGAGAACGAGAACCAAGTGTGACGAAATATATGAATATGAGAAGCGCATTTGGTGAGACGAGAACCAAGTATAAGGCGCTATGAGAAATGATAACAAGAAACGCGCTTGGTGAGAACGAGAACCAAGTAGGAGGCGTTATGAGAAATAGTGTCACGAATAGGGTACAGAAGCACCATTAATCAACAATATACCTAGACCGCAGAACAAAAGGTTAGATCTAACAGGTGCCTGGCAGCCTCACACTCGATCGGGGCGAGAATCGAGGGGTGTTTTTGTGTCTCAGAATATACCAATTAAATGCCTTAGGTTTGGTGACTTCCTATGACGTGCCACATGTTAATGGCTTTGCAACCCATTAACAATCTGATAATTACAGAAATACTGTATTTACATAAAATTCATACCATACAAGAATTGATAAATAACTTGAAGTACGTGGGGTACTCAAGAGAATTGATATATAACTTGAAGTACGTGGGGTACTCAAGAAGATTGATAAATAACTTGAAGTACGTGGGGTACTCAAGAAGAAATTGAATTATACATAGGTACGTGATGTACACATGAAACTGGATTTATGAAAACTTGATTTACTCACAAACTATGTTTTCATACAAAGTATACAAACATGAAATACAAAACTGCATGAATTCACACCAACATTATGTTGACGTTTTTCCAAAAACTCACATGTATTTCAGGTAACTAGGATGGATGTGCGCGTGGTCTTGCTAATGCTCGTGGATGTCGCTTATGTTTAACTTTAAATAAAGTTGTAAACTTTTGAGACAATGTCTTTATGCTGTCTAGCGAAGTAAACGCTAACGTATGTTTTCAAATTATGGTATTTGAAGTTATTTTCTTGAGCATGTAGCATGTTTACTCTTCGTATGCAATGAGAACCTTTCATGATCACACCTCGTGCTTCCGCCTTAGAAAGGGGTGTGACAGATTGGTATCAGAGCTGCGATTGTAGTGAACCAGGATTCCTTCTCGAGTCTAGTCTACAATCTCTAGGATCCATTCACGAAAACAATTTTCAAAAAGTTTTCATTGCATAAAACGTCCCGCGACATCCACTACCTGAAACTGACTACATGAGTCTAGAAAAGACACTACGAGACTTAGAGTGCACTTGAGTAGCACTTGTCGTTGACTAGAAATTACTTGCAATTATGTGTGATAATTAGCATGTACTAGAAATAGAATGTCACGAGTATACGTGATTTTACCTGAAAGCAATGGCCTACCTGAAGGAAGAGACACGAGGATGAAACGAACTGTGCGGACTGTGCAAGGAGTTACGTAATTATGGATGCATACATAATTATGGAATTCAGTGCACAAAAATCACAGCAAGTCTTGTCACGTGTGGATTCCCTCAGTGCAAGCCTACTAAGTACTCTGCTAGAGTAATGATTGTTTGATGTCACTTATGTGGTATATATACCTGCGAATATATATGATACTACTGTCTAGTGTGACGATATCAAACAAATGTGTAACCCTGCTGTGTTATGTTCTGTCAGAACATGGCACCCAGGAAAACTGTGAATGCTCGCAATGATGATCAACCTCCACCTCCCCCACTGCCAAGAACTGCTGAAGAGCTGAACGCTTTGCTAGAGGAAAGGATCTCCGCTGCTATCGCCCAGTACGAGGCGAACCGAACCCAAGACAGTGGAGGACCAAGCAACGCTAGGCGTAATGGGAATGGAGATTCGTCTGGAGGCAATGCAGCTCAAGGCTGCACTTTCAAGCAGTTCCTCGACTGCAAGCCGCTGAACTATGACGGCACAGGAGGTGCAGTAGCCTTTGTGCGCTGGACGGAGAAGACTGAAGCTACTATCCGCATGAGCAAGTGTACCGCGGATCAGCAAGTCACTTTTGCTACTGGGTTATTCGTCGATGAAGCTCTGACTTGGTGGAACCTGCAAGCCCAAACTTTGGGTGATGACGCCGCTTATGGCCTCACTTGGGAGGAACTGAAGGAAAGGATGAGAGAGAAGTACTGCTCTCGTGCTGAACTCCAAAGGCTAGAAACGGAGTTCTGGCACCTGACCATGGAAGGTGCTGACATTAATGGTTACACTCGAAGGTTCCATGATCTGTCCAGAGTACTTCCCTACATGGTGACTCCCGAATTCAAGCGTGTTGAACGTTACATTTGGGGACTGGCCTCAGAGTTTCGTGGCATGGTGACGTCGGCCAAACCACAAACAATCACCGAGGCTGTAACTCTGGCTGTCAGCCTTACTGAAGATTGTGTTCGTATGAAGAAGCTATCACTGAACCCGACAGAGAAGACCGAGACACATGCTGAGTCGTCCGGTGACAAAAAGAGAAAACATGCAAACCTGAACCAAACAACTCGCAACAACAAGGGTTTCAGCAAGAAGCGTGACACTAATCCGCCTCAGGAGGCGAATACCCATGCAACCAAAGCATACCAAGGCTCCATGTCTAGATGCCAAAAGTGTAAGTATCATCATGATGGAGCTTGTCGCATTCCAAGGTGCGACAAATGTGGTAAATTGGGTCATCGAACAGAAGACTGTTGGGGAAAAGGAAAGAACCGAAATGGAAACGGTGCTGGTAATAAGAATGGCAACGGGAAAGGGCAGAACCAAGGATGCTTCAAGTGTGGAAGCAATGATCATTTCATGAAGAACTGCCCAGAGAGAAATAACGCTCCGGCTCGAGCATTTGTGATTGGAGCAAGAGACGCACGCGAGGACCCTAACGTGGTCACCGGTACGTTTCTCATTAACAATCACTTTGCATCCATATTATTCGACACTGGCGCCGATTATAGCTTCATGTCTGTGGAATTTAAACGCATACTCGGAATAGAATCTAGTAGATTAGAAATTCCTTATTCCATAGAACTAGTCAATGGTAAACTTGTTGAATCGGGCGAAGTAGTTAGAGGCTGCACACTAGAACTTGGCGAACGAAATTTTAGCATCGACCTCTTACCTATTCAATTGGGTAGCTTCGATGTAGTAGTCGGGATGGACTGGTTGTCCAAGAACAAAGCGGAAGTTATTTGTCATGAGAAAATCATTCGCATCCCTTTAGCGAATGGTGAAACCCTCATCGTGCATGGAGAAAAACGAGATGCGCCTCTTCGAATCATCAGCTGTATGAAAGCACAGAAGTGCTTGAGGAAAGGATGTGTCGCTTTCCTAGCACACGTTATAGACAAGAAGGCTGTGGAGCCAAAACTCGAAGACATTCCTGTGGTGAAGGAATTTCCTGATGTGTTCCCTGAAGATCTGCCAGGACTACCTCCGCAACGACAAGTCGAATTCCGTATAGACTTGGTTCCAGGAGCTGCTCCTGTAGCCAAGGCACCCTATCGACTTGCGCCATCCGAAATGCAAGAATTATCTACACAACTCCAGGAGTTGTTGGATAAAGGATTCATAAGGCCAAGCTTCTCACCCTGGGGAGCTCCGGTATTATTCGTGAAGAAGAAGGATGGAACACTGCGAATGTGTATCGATTACAGGGAACTGAACAAGCTCACAATCAAGAATCGGTATCCGCTACCAAGGATTGATGACTTATTTGATCAATTGCAAGGATCAAGCTACTATTCCAAGATCGACCTTCGATCTGGATACCATCAGCTGAGAATCCAAGATGAAAGTGTGCCAAAGACTGCATTCAGAACGCGCTATGGGCACTACGAACTTCTTGTGATGCCATTTGGATTGACGAACGCGCCAGCGGTCTTTATGGACCTAATGAACCGCGTGTGCAAACCATATCTCGATAAATTCGTGATTGTATTTATCGATGATATCCTAATTTACTCGCGAACGAAAGAAGAGCATGAGCAACATCTCAGAACCATCTTGGAGCTACTGAAGAAAGAGAAACTTTATGCAAAGTTCTCGAAATGCGAATTCTGGATTCGCGAAGTACAATTTCTTGGTCACGTGGTGAATGAGAAAGGCATTCATGTAGACCCGTCCAAGATAGAAGCAATAAAGAATTGGGAAGCTCCCAAGACCCCAACTGAAGTTCGACAATTTTTGGGCTTAGCGGGCTACTATCGGCGATTCATTGAGAATTTCTCGAAGATAGCTCAACCGCTAACGACCCTGACTCAGAAAGACAAGAAGTACGACTGGGGTCACAAACAAGAAGAAGCCTTTCAGCTACTTAAGAACAAGCTCTGCGATGCACCGATACTATCATTACCCGAAGGCACTGAAGACTTCGTGGTATACTGCGACGCCTCACGACAAGGCTTGGGTTGCGTGCTCATGCAACGCCAAAAAGTCATCGCTTATGCTTCAAGACAACTGAAGGTTCATGAGAGAAATTATACCACTCACGACCTGGAGCTGGGTGCAGTAGTATTCGCCTTGAAGATTTGGCGACATTACCTATATGGTACTCGATGTACAATCTTCACAGATCACAAAAGCTTACAACACATATTTGATCAGAAGGAATTGAATATGCGCCAGCGACGTTGGGTCGAGCTGCTGAATGATTATGACTGTGAGATTAAGTACCATCCTGGAAAGGCGAACGTTGTAGCAGACGCGTTGAGCCGAAAGGAAAGGGTTAAGACCCTAAGGGTTCGAGCATTGGAAATGACGATTCGAACGAACCTCACTGCACGCATTCGAGATGCGCAACAAGAAGCTCTTAAAGAAGAGAATCGTAAAGCTGAATACCTCCGGGGTGCATTAAAATACATGGTGCCAAACGAAGAGGGAGCCTTATACTTCAAGAAGCGTATTTGGGTTCCACTCTATGGTGGCATACGAGAAGTCATCCTTAATGAAGCCCACAAATCGAGATATTCGATCCATCCAGGATCGGACAAGATGTACCAAGACTTGAAAGAGTACTATTGGTGGCCGAGACTCAAAAGCGACGTTGCTGTCTATGTTGGAAAATGCCTAACCTGTGCGAAGGTTAAGGCCGAATATCAGAAACCGTCCGGCCTATTACAACAACCAGAAATTCCCGTATGGAAGTGGGAACAAATCTCGATGGACTTCATAACGAAATTACCCAGGACCCCGAGAGGGCACGATATGATATGGGTAATAGTTGATCGATTAACAAAGTCTGCGCATTTCCTACCAATCCGAGAGAAGGATAGCACTGGAAAGCTAGCAGAGATATACTTAAGAGAAATTGTGGCACGTCATGGAGTGCCAATCTCAATCATTTCAGACAGAGATGGACGCTTTGTCTCAAGAATCTGGCAATCATTTCAGGAAGCCTTTGGATCTCAGTTAGATCTAAGCACGGCATTCCATCCACAAACAGACGGCCAGAGCGAACGGACTATACAAACGTTAGAAGATATGCTTCGCGCATGTGTCATGGACCTAGGCGGCAGCTGGGATACTCATCTATCTTTAGTTGAGTTTTCCTACAATAACAGCTATCATACAAGCATAAAAGTCGCGCCGTTCGAAGCTCTGTATGGCCGCAAATGCCGATCGCCCTTATGTTGGGCAGATGCCGGAGATAAACGTATGGTTGGTCCTGAACTTGTACAAGAGACAACCGATAAGATTGCGCAGATCCGAGAGCGCATTAGGGCGGCTCGAGAGAGACAAAAGAGCTACGCGGATCCAAATAGAAAATCGGTAGATTTCAAGGTGGGAGACAAAGTGTTGTTAAAAGTCTCACCATGGAAGGGCGTAGTCAGATTTGGAAAACGTGGAAAGTTGAATCCACGATATATCGGACCATTCAGAATATTGAGAAGAATTGGTACCGTGGCATACAAGTTGGAGTTACCGGCAGAACTTAATGGAGTACATGATACGTTCCATGTATCCAACCTGAAGAAGAGTCCAACGCAAGAAAACGTGACCATCCCGTTGGATGAAGTGCATATTGATGAAGCCCTCCGATTTACAGAACAACCCGTTGAGGTTACTGACTGGAAAGTCAACAAGACCAGGAGGAGCAGTGTGAAACTCGTCAAAGTACGTTGGAGCTCTAAGCACGGACCCGAGTACACATGGGAACGTGAAGACCAGTTCAAGAAAAAGTATCCCCACCTATTCAAGAAGACTCCAGCGAGAGTTAGTTCAGTCTGAATTTCGGGACAAAATTCTTTTAACGGGGGGAGACTGTGACAACTGGCACAAACCGGTAATTTCCGTACACTATAATTATTGCTTAATGACTGCAATTATGTCCTTAATTGTCAGCAATGGCTGAACACGTAATAAACAAGTGAATTCATGCATGTTGTATACTACAAAATATTGCGTTATGCATAAACAAGAGCGTTGCGTCAGAATAATAGTAAACTCACCGGTAAGACACAATGTGTCAACAGAACTGCAGAAAGCAGTCAGACATTAGAATTGAGGCCTAGGTGTAGGTCCGACAACAAGAATGCATTAAAACCCAAGAGTACATACAAGGGTTTAATTTTTATGCAATACGAAAGCAAAAATAAGCACTAAAAAGCACCCGAAACGCACTTTAAGTGCAGAATTTATATAAATTCAGCTCAATTCAGCATTTAAGCACATAAATATTATGCAGAAATGTCGTTTTATTATCCAGAATATTTCCCTACGTGTTGGGAATTGAAAGGGTACAAGAAAGGTACTTAAACGACACTAAGAAGTGTGATTTAGCACTTTAACGAATCGGTACGTAACCGAATAACCGGACCATACCCGGAACATAAAAATATTACTAGAAGCATTGTTTATTTATTTCTGAGCTAGTTATGGTCCCCGAACACCATAACACCTCTTATAACATAAGAACACATTAAATTCCTAAACTTTACACTTGAAAGCCTACTTATTCATGTAATTAGGAGATGAAATTTACACATTACCCCCCCCCCTAAGAGTGGACGGTCATGGGGACCCCACCATAAATCTCCCTTGATCTTATATGATCTTGCATAATCTCTTGAGATTTGTGGAGATTTGTTATAAGGATATGCTATGTACTTGGGATACATAAGACCCAAGGGTTAAAAGCTTGTTGGAGACTATAAGAATGGACCTCTAGATCACAACACAATTCACTCACTCTCTCTTTCTCCCTCAAAGCTCACGGCCACACACACTCACACCTCCATCAATTTTTCAAGTTTGATTCTTGTAATTTCACACACACACAAGGGCGAAGGATCAAGTATTAGGAGGCTTGAAGCAAGCGGAACGCGAAGGACCACTTCCGTTAGCTTTTATCCACCCACTTTCCGTCAAGATTCTTCCCTAGCCCCGAGCTAGAGGTATAATGTTTAAAACTCTTGTTTGAACTTATCTAAAGTGGTTAAAAGGATTTTCGTTGGTTAAATATCGATAACATACGTTTTGAAGCATTAAAGTCTAGAAAAAAACACTAAAATGGTGGTTAATAGCTTACAACTTGTGTAAAAGTTGTAGTATTTGGAATTTGTGAATATCTAGACCCGATCTATGATGTGGTAGCTCGAATCATCGTTTAACCCGACTTTGTAAGATCATGGATCTTAACATAAGCTCGTTTTTAGTTAACACAAAGGTTAAAGGGTGAATCTCTACCACACATGAGACATGGACTTGTGTAAAAGCATTTTTGTTGTGTAAAAGCAATTTAACTTGTGAAATAGTGTTTAAAACTAGTAGATCTACGTATCTACAAGCGGTATTTTCAAAGGACCAAGTGTCCAAGAAACCTCATGTGCTAAACCGGGTCTTACACAAACAAAAGTGGTTTTTGTGAACAAATAAATATATGGATACTTGTGTAACAAAAGTGTTAACGAAGAAATAATTTTCGTAAAAACCGACTAGAAGTTGTAAAACTTCATATTCTTTAAAAATAAAGTTTTTAAGAAGTTAAAATTATTTTTAAAGATAACAAGACTTACTAAATGTGCTAGTAAGTTACTACACATTCTTGTAAATATGCAAGTTCATGAAATTGGTGATTATTGTTGACGATTATTGTTGATAATTGTTGTTGCTGATTGTTGTTGATTGATGATGATTTAAAAGAAAATAAACACACGTTTTGAAAACGTGGGAAACCTCCATTTTTAGGGGAAACTCTGTCAAAATTTTTATAAATTTTGACACTTAGAAAAATATAAGTTTTTGAGAAACTTATTCCCTAAAAATGTGTTTAAAAATATTACCAAGGTTTCCCTAATTTTTGGTGATAAGAAATGGTGATTTCTTGAAGAATAAAAACGGATATTATGTATATATATTTTTTTGAGAGAAAAATATATATTATTTTACCACCAATTTTTGTGCTAAGTGTATATAGTATGTGTTATACGTGCTAGTGTATTAAGACTTAAAAATACACTAATTACTCATGAGGAGTAGAAACATAAAAATACACATACAAAACACAAGATACATGATTCGGGTGCAAAGTGCAAAACACAAAAGACTTATATTTATTTTTTGGAGAAAATAATATAAGTAAGATACGTAGTTAAAAATATAGAATATTTTTAACGCAAGAAAATATACACAAAAGAGAGTGACTGTACTTGTGCGACGCAAGTCTAGTGACTAACGATAAGAAAACGCGTATAGGTTACGACGTTAAGTAAGCAATCCGGTGGAGTTTACGACGCTAGGAACGCAAAGTTGTGAGTTCATGCTCCCCCTTTTCTCTTTAACTGTTTTCAGTTTTTATAACTTCGGGGGTGAAATACATGTACAAATGTACAAAATTTATAATTGGTATGATATAAATACAAGAAGTACACTTGGTGAGAACGAGAACCAAGTGTGACGAAATATATGAATATGAGAAGCGCATTTGGTGAGACGAGAACCAAGTATAAGGCGCTATGAGAAATGATAACAAGAAACGCGCTTGGTGAGAACGAGAACCAAGTAGGAGGCGTTATGAGAAATAGTGTCACGAATAGGGTACAGAAGCACCATTAATCAACAATATACCTAGACCGCAGAACAAAAGGTTAGATCTAACAGGTGCCTGGCAGCCTCACACTCGATCGGGGCGAGAATCGAGGGGTGTTTTTGTGTCTCAGAATATACCAATTAAATGCCTTAGGTTTGGTGACTTCCTATGACGTGCCACATGTTAATGGCTTTGCAACCCATTAACAATCTGATAATTACAGAAATACTGTATTTACATAAAATTCATACCATACAAGAATTGATAAATAACTTGAAGTACGTGGGGTACTCAAGAGAATTGATATATAACTTGAAGTACGTGGGGTACTCAAGAAGATTGATAAATAACTTGAAGTACGTGGGGTACTCAAGAAGAAATTGAATTATACATAGGTACGTGATGTACACATGAAACTGGATTTATGAAAACTTGATTTACTCACAAACTATGTTTTCATACAAAGTATACAAACATGAAATACAAAACTGCATGAATTCACACCAACATTATGTTGACGTTTTTCCAAAAACTCACATGTATTTCAGGTAACTAGGATGGATGTGCGCGTGGTCTTGCTAATGCTCGTGGATGTCGCTTATGTTTAACTTTAAATAAAGTTGTAAACTTTTGAGACAATGTCTTTATGCTGTCTAGCGAAGTAAACGCTAACGTATGTTTTCAAATTATGGTATTTGAAGTTATTTTCTTGAGCATGTAGCATGTTTACTCTTCGTATGCAATGAGAACCTTTCATGATCACACCTCGTGCTTCCGCCTTAGAAAGGGGTGTGACAGATTGGTATCAGAGCTGCGATTGTAGTGAACCAGGATTCCTTCTCGAGTCTAGTCTACAATCTCTAGGATCCATTCACGAAAACAATTTTCAAAAAGTTTTCATTGCATAAAACGTCCCGCGACATCCACTACCTGAAACTGACTACATGAGTCTAGAAAAGACACTACGAGACTTAGAGTGCACTTGAGTAGCACTTGTCGTTGACTAGAAATTACTTGCAATTATGTGTGATAAAAGAGTATAAATTTAGTTTGCTCACGAGAATTATTAATGTTTTTTATTGCGGGAGACGTGCTAATCGTGCATCGGTTCGAATTGAACGAGGTAACAAGTATTAAAACACATAGAAATTGAGATAGCATAAAAGAGATGCTTGATAAAACATTGGAGTGTTTCGGGTTTAGAAACTTTGATTATTCCAAATTGAATTGAAAGTCCTTTCGAATTAGGGAAAACGTGCTTTGGCCTATAGGTAAAATATTCTTGTCAAGAAGCGACTAACGGTATTTTACCCTTCCAGTTACTACACGTCCCTAATCGATTGAAAAATCAAAACTTTGGCGGGATTGAAAATCGAGGAGTGGGACTAGTTGACAAGATGCGGGTTTCACCCCTAACTTGACAACATCGTACTCTAAATGTGGTTGGTACTCGTCAGGTCGAGAAAGTTAATTCCGACACATTGACGAGGGTCCACTATAGTTGAATTGGAAATTTACCATTAAGATGTGGATTTCACTCCTAACTTGATGGCATAATTTCATGCGAAAATCGAACAAGCAGATTGAGAGTCATTCACCAAATTATGGGTTTCACGCCTATTTTGGTGAGGTCGTCTCGTTTGTATGATACGAGTGTCTTCAAGTCTTCAATGTGTAAGTTGTGTAAATGTCTTAGGAAAGACATGTTGTAAGTATTAAGACAAAAGGAAAAGATATAAGCAAGTAGGAAGAATTAGCATTTTAAACATGAAGCAAGAATGGTCAAGTAGGTTACCTACTATAGACTAGGTCGAACATGGCAATTCTACCTAATTCCCTATAGTTATGGCTCAGATACCAATCTGTCATACCCCAACCGATGGTGGAAACATCGTATTGAGATGAAAACAATATTGCTCATTGCAACATAACACTAAAAGCGACAATAATTTAAATAAATTGATTTCATTTCATTGCATCAAATTTGTCAAGTTACAATACATGGAAATTCAAATACAACATGATTCAAATACAACATAACATAGTTCAAAATTTGAAACAACATCATAGTCTAAAGATTTCTAAGTGTGTATCTAAGCATCTTCGTTACGCCCATTTTAATATCATCATCATCCTGCAATATGTAAAAAATACTTGGTTCAATACAAAAGTATTGGGGAGTATACAAGTTTAATATATAGCATAAGTAAAAAGTTTTAAAACAAATCCACATTGCAAACTAAGTTATCAAGATTAACATTAAACTGGCATGCGAATATTCAAGTCAACCCAAGGTTTAATGCAATGATTAAAGAGATAACATGACCTCACGTTCACGGGCGGTGCGTTACTCCTATAGGGCTATACATGTTAAGGGTAGGCTCGTACGAAGTTAATGACAAGTTTATCACAAAACGAACAAACCCAGATTAATGAATCAAGTATAACGTACGCATGCATGCATGCATTGGATTGTTTGTGCATTTTTGATAAAGTCTAAGTATAATTGTGTAGGTTTAATAGTAAACATATTGCACCCAAAGTGTAAAAGGGAAAAAAAGGGTGTTCGAGTATACTTATGGTTTTGCTAAATCTACTTTAGAAATCCCACGAGCGTAGTGTTGGTTGACGTAGTACAGGAACACCAAGGTTATTCTACCCAGCAAGCAAAGGGATCGTGGTAATAGTACAGGAACACCAAAGTTACCCTACAGGGCAAACGAAGGCGTGAGTTGGAAGATTATGAAACAAAATTAAAGTACTTAGTATAATACGAAGGTATACGTAAACAGAAAATATATTCTGCCCCTGCACTTGTCCCGACACAGAGTTTATGTGATTTTACGGGTCCTAGTTTTCCTGACAGAATCAACGATAAGGAATGCGAAAAACAGAATAACGGGAAAACCAAAATACAAACTGTTCGGACGAGTGACTGTTGGGATGACATGTCATGTCACGCGAAAGGGACTGTTTGGTGAGCCGAGTCTCGTTTGAACGTTTTAACTATTAACCAGTTATGTTTGTGATTTTTGTTAAGTTATTTAGTTGTAATTTTAGTATATTAACAATCCAGAATATTCATAAGGTTCATAGAAGTCATGCATGGAGGTATAACCTCGTTATTGTTCACCAAAGCACAAATCAGTTAACTTAGTTAACTAATCGGTTGGTCATGAATACAAAATCGAAAAGACAGAATGTAAAATTAACCAAACAACCGAACTAAGACAACCCAGGTGTGCCAACACGACATAGAAAGAATTAACTAAGTGTCGGAGGCTGGACGGGGTTCATTTGTTCTAGGTCTAAGAGATTGTTTGGGTGTTTGTTTCATTAATTTAAGTGAGGTAGTGGATCTAGATTGGAAGCCAAAGTTCCCACAGAACACACATTGACATTCCAGAATCATCTATCTTGAAAATAGTGGCCTGGACAGTCATTCAACACCTAAAATCATCGAAACTTACTGAAACAGCTGCTTTTGGACGACATGGAGTCCCCTCTCGCGCGAGAGGGTGATCCTCTCGGGTGACTGGGCCTGCATCTCGGACGACTGGAACTGTTTCTAGGTGATATCAGTTCGGTTTTGGTTGAACTAATTACCTACTCGGCTGGAATTGGTTCTAACTTGAATCCACATCTATTGACTTAGCTTGTGAGCTTAGAGAACCTTAGATCCAGCTGAGTTTGAAGTCAGAAAGATTGTTAAAAAGGTTTAGAAAGATTTACTTCACTTTTCAGCTTGGTCCTCAGCGAATTTGAGAGTTAATACCGGTTGCCATTGCAAATCCGATAAACCTAGTGAAGATTCGTGAAGAATCTTGTAAAAGTTTTTTTATAAAATCAGAAGAAAGTAGGAGAAAGTAGAATAAAATCAGTTGTTAGTGAGTATAAACTCACTTAGAATAGCTGAGACAAGCTCCAAAGGTTTTGCTTGAAATCAGACTTGAGAGAGAATTTCAGAAGTTGAAGGATTGAAATGAAGGAAATGAGCTGGTATTTATAGACTGGGGAACAGATTTGGGACAAGATGGCTTGGGACAAATGCGCATTTGGGGCGATTGGGCCCACTCCTGCAAGAGGGGCCAGGCCCATAAGTTCGAAATCCAAATTCAAGTGTTCTATCGGTTTTAAGCATATATGTGTAATGTATAAGTGTTTTGCATAAATAAATGAATGTATAAATGAATTTTGCGTGTATAATAAGTATGAATTTATATGTAAATTGTATCAAGTATGTATGTATCATGAATGTTTAACAAGTATTAATTAATAATGAATAATACCCGTATATAAAAGATCAAATTTTCATTATGATTCAAGTCTCGGATTACAACGTTTGAAATGAAATACGATTATAAGAGGATACAAGTTTCCAAAAATGGGAAGTACAAACGAACTTTCTAAATAAGGAAAGTTACAAAAAGCGAGGCGTTACAGATATATCAAATCAAATACAAAAGCTGGCGATTCCCTTGATCGTTACAAGACACGTTTAGTGGCTCAAGGCTTTACCCAAATTCCCGGTCAAGATTTTTCTAACACGTTTAGTCCGACCGTCGAGGCGTGCACAATCCGAAACCGTTTACATGGAACTATCGCCAAGTTTTGTAAACAAAACTTTTACCAATCACGTTGCCACCTAAAACGTGCTCTTTGTGGTTTCAAAACAAGCTCCCCGAGCTTAGTTTCAAAGACTAAATGTGTTAGCTCAGAAATGAGAAAAAGAATACAGATAGGAGATTTCACACAACCAAGCTATCTATTCCAACTAACAATTCTGTTACATATAGACGTTATCAACTAACCAACTAACTTTCCCACCCAACTAACCACAAACATAACACTATCCTGACACTATTCATCCTTTTATTTCCCAATATTACACTTTTAACCCCTATACTTATAAACTGATACTAACATAACCCCTCCCTAAACAACATTCTTGTCCTCCAGAATGAAGCCTGGAAATCGCATGTGAAACTCATCTTAAAATTCCCATGAGGCATCTGCAACTGGCAAGTCTCTCCAATGAACCAACAACTGCTTAATCATTGAATCACCCCTCCTGACTACTCTATTGTCAATTATAGCACGTGACTGCCACAAGAATCTAGGATCAGCTGGTAGGGGTAAAATTGGAACATTTTCGCCATAAGCTTTCTATAGTAAAGAGACATGAAACATCGGGTGCATCTATGCAGTTTCAGGTAAGTCCAATTTGTAGGCTACTTTTCTAATCTTATCAATGACCAAAAATGGACCAAAGTACTTAGGACCCAACTTTGTACGTTTTTGCACTCTTAAGGAAGTCTACACAAAAGGTTTGAGCTTCAAATAGACCCAATCTCCGACTTCAAAGTGTCTTTCTGTTTTGTGCTTATCCGCATACTGTTTCATTCGATGCCTAGCTTGTGTTAAAGATTGTTTAAGATGATTGAGCATCACTTCCCTATCCCTATGTAGAACCTCCACTGCCTGGATCTTAGTATCATTGGTAATGTAAGGAATGTTCAATGGAGGTGGAAATCCATATAAGGCTTCAAAAGGAGAAGTCTTTATGAAGGAATGATATGTAGTGTTATACCACTATTCAGCTAAACTTAACCATGTAAGCCATTTAGAAGGACAAGGCATACACATTCACCTCAAATAAGCCTCTAAACATCTGTTAAGTACTTCAGTCTATCCATCACTCTGAGGGTGATATGCAGTGGAATAGGATAATTGCACCCCTTGTAATCTCATAAACTCTTTCCAAAACTGACTTAGAAACAAAGGATCATGATCTGAAACAATGGTCATAGGACAACCATGTAGCTTGAAAACAGAATCTAAGAACACTTGAGCTACCATAGGTGCAGTATAAGGGTGAGATAATGATAAGATATGAGCATATTTTGTCAAACGATCCACCACCACCAAAATTGTATCTTTATCATGCACCTTAGGTAGTCCTTAAATGAAATCCATTGAAATATTTGTAAATACATGAGAAGGTACAGGAAGTGGTTATAGCAGCCTGGGACTGGCAATTGGCTCATACTTTGCTTGCTGACATTCATGGCACCTTTTAACAAAGTCAAAGACTTGCTTAGAGCACCCCTTCCAATAACAGAAAGCCTTTATCTTCTTTAACTTAGGTATGTGCCTGAATGACCACCTATAGGTTACTTGTGAAAAATATGCACGATATCCTCTCTCAACTACAAATCATTGTCAATCCATAAGTTTCCCTTTTTTCTTCAACAATTAACCATCCCAAGAAACTTTATCTATAGAATGCCCTTGTTTCAGTTGCTGCATAACAGAACTTAACTGTACATCTGTTTCCCAAGAGGACTGTATATTCTTTGTAGTAACACAGGATTCATAGAACTCATTCCCATCTCAAAGAAAGCTAATCCAGTTACCCTTGACAATCCATCAGCTACCATATTATCAGTTCCTTTCCTATAACAAATCTCATAGGTATAGCCCATTAGCTTGGCTAACCATGTTTGCTACAAAGGAGTAGTACTCTTCTGAGTTAAGAGATACTTAAGACTCTTATGATCAGTTCTGATCACAAATTTCTTAATCACCAAATACTGATTCCACTGTTTCACAGCCAAAGTATTGCTAGAAGCTCTTTCTCATAAACTGATAGTGCATGTTGTTTCAGTGACAGTGGTTTGCTTATAAATGCCACTGGATGCCCCTCTTGCATTAATACTGCTCCCAACCCTTTTGAGGAAGCATCAGTTTCTATTACAAGTCTTTATTAAATTCTAGCAAGGCCAATACTAGAGCAGATGTTAGAGCTACTTTTAACTGATCAAAAGCACCTTGAGTTGCGTCTGTCCACTGAAAAACATCTTTCTTTAGCAGACCAGTCAAAGGTCTAGCCATTTTACCAAAAGACTTAGTAAACCTTCTATAATATCCTGTTAGTCCCAGAAATCCTCTTAACTGCTTCAAATTGACAGGTACTGACCATTGTTGAATTGCAGCAATCTTTGATGGATCAGTTTGCACTCCTTTACCAGAAATAACATGACCCAAATATTCCACTGAATCACCACCAAATGAACATTTTGACCTTTTAGCTACTAATGAATGTGTGCTTAAAAGAATCAATACCTGCTCCAAATCCAACAGATGTTGTACCAAAGTAGGACTGCACACCAAAATGTCATCAAAGAAGACTAATGTAGTATTCCTCATCAATGGTTTAAAAGTAGCATTCATTAAAGCTTGAAATGTGGCTGGGGCATTAGTTAAGCCAAAGGGCATTACCACAAACTCAAACAACCCTTGATGAGTTCTAAATGTTGTTTTGTGAATATCTCTGTCATCTATTATCACCTGATGATACCCAGCTATAACAACCCTAAAGAAAACCGACACCCTCGAATTATTTTCGACACCCTAAAAATATTTAAAATATCCCAATATGTCCTAAAATACACCCCATACGTGAAAACGGGCCCTGAATACCTTAAATATTATTAAAAATAATCAAAAATCAAATTTTGGGTTTTGTTGCGGGCCGCGTAGACCCCTTAGGGATCTTACGCGGGCCGCTAGAGATCAAAGGTGTGGCGCAGCCCGGTGTTGACACGTGTCTGACTCGTGTTGAACCTATATGCTGACCCAGATCAGCTACGCTGTTGACCAGCGTTGACGCGGGCCGCGTAGGCCTTTGCCTACCTTTACGCGGACCGCGAGAGGACCAGAAATCAGCACTATATATAGAGGGCCTCGGATCTTTAGTCGAACTCGCTCACTTTCTTTTCTATATCTCGAAAATCTGATAGTAGGCATAATATACGGGTATAATACCCCCCTAATTAGCGAAGTTCTGCTCCGTTGTAAGTATCATAACCCATGGATACGTATTAGATACGCTGCCCGATTGATCTAGGGTACCGTAACGGCTGTCGTGGTTCTGCCCGACGTAGTCGTTGGAATACCGTCTCGGGGAGGGTATTACTAATGTTAAAATGGGTTATTATACTAACACGTGTGCATTTGTGTAAATTATAGATAATTCTCAGGAAACCCTAAAGGATAACCTAAGACAGCAATGTGAGTAATCTCCTTTTTGTAAATTGTTTTTACAAAACCTTAACTATTTTACAATGCAATTTAGCAGTGATTGAGTCTTTGTAATTCTACGATTACTGCCGGTATGTTGGGGTTTTGTATACAAAATGTGAGACACGTTACCATTGGACGAAGAGTTAGCCAATGTGTAATATGACCCACCAGTCAGGATTGACAGTACTGAATGAGTAATTAGGTAGATATAAACATTGTGATCGCTCTCAATACTGTTTAAATTAAATTAATGTTTCTTAATTAAACTGGGATTCACTCACCAGTATTTCCCACTGACAAATGTTTTTAAAACGCTTTTCAGGTAACACAATGTGAAAGCCAATTAGAAGCCAGCTGGATAGCACTGAAGGCTTGGAAAAGTGGCTATAAAAGTTACCTAAATAAAGAAGACGTTTTAATTCAATAAAATGGGATTTATCCCTATAAATCAGTTTGTAATGAAAACTTGGGTTTTATCCCAATGTGTTTATTTCTATAAAATGTGGTGTTTTACTCTGATAAAATATTTCCTAACTACGGTCCTGATGTAATTTCCGCTGCCAAATTAATAAACACCGATACCACTGACACTGAGTTCGCGGCCGCCCATTCCCGGGACAGATAGGGGGCGGGGGGTTGCGACAGAAGGTGGTATCAGAGCTAAGCCACTGATTCAGCCACATAAGTGTTTTGCTGACATCAAAATTCAAATTGTTAGGAAATAAATTACGGGAATACGAGCATAATTGTATTTTCTTGTTATGTATTATTTGACTATTTGTTAGTTTACAGTATGAGTGACCAAGGACCATCTGACGCATATCGTCAATTGTCTGGTTCGCCTAGAAGCGAAGGCACCTCCTCTTCTCAGCCTGCCCTCTCAGGGTACTCTGCTGATACGGAAGAAGGAATATTTGTGTTTAAGGCTCAGTCCGAGGAGCCATTCCCTCAGAAAAAGAGAGGATGGTTCAGTCGAGGGGCACACAAGCGTAGAAAGCGTATGAAAATGTTACAAGACCAGAGAGTACTAGCCGCAGCCAAAAGAGAGACTGATGCCTATGCCCAGGATATGATTAATAGGGGTATAGCCAATATCCACATCCTAGCAACCACTGCAGCTGACCCTAACCTAGAGCAAATGATAGCACCCCAACCACAACCACCAATTCCTGACCAACCGATGGAAATAGAAAACCCTGAAAATCAAGTAGAAATGCATGATTTTAATCCGGAGGAAATACCTAGGGTACCAGCACCAAATCCCTTAGACCCAAATTACGACCCCTGGTGGGACGATAATAGGGACTATGTGCAACGTTACCCGATACATGAAGACATGCCCATGCCAAACATAGGAGCCTACCCAGGTTTGGATCCTTTATATCCCTATTACCACGATGTATTCATTAGGGAGATTTTAGAGATTCCTTACCAATTCCAGGCCCCTACACCTCCGTACCAGGAACCCGCACCCCAGATTCCGAACCCAGTCCTAGAACCTGCACCCCCAATGAGTGCAGAA
The DNA here is from genome assembly GCA_030545235.1 of Helianthus tuberosus. NCBI lineage: Eukaryota > Viridiplantae > Streptophyta > Magnoliopsida > Asterales > Asteraceae > Helianthus > Helianthus tuberosus. Next base: position 145,384,860 of record CM060410.1, on the reverse strand, counting down.
AATGTACAAGAACTTAGGACATTTGGTGAGAAAATTTTAGAGAGTAGTGAAAGAATGCGACAGGTAGGAGAGCGACTCGTCTGGAAGTATGACGAGCGCAATATGGATTTCTGGATGAATCCATTTCCATAAATGTGATGGTAGAGATGGTAGTAATAATAATAATAGAATAATAATATAATATGTGTGTATGTGTATGAAAAAAAAACTACGGATGCCTACTACTAGTAGTGTAGTTTTAAATTTTAGTTGGTATTGTAATTTTAATTTCAGTACTGGAGTGTAATTGATGCATAGTATATGAATAGAGTAAGTCGCAATGATCGACGCTTTTGATCAAAATGCGTGTCATGTGATTGGCTATATTAAATATTATTTTGTGATATTAATACATGGTAAATGTTTAAGATTCAGATGGAAGACGAAGGAAATCAAGGAAATCTGAATAACGATAACCAGAGTAACATTAACTTGGTTAATGAGAATCCGAGCATCAATAACAATGGAAACCAAGTGGATAATAGTGCTATCCAACACATAGTGGCACAAGAAATTATAGATGCAATGCCATTTATAATTCAAACGGTTCAGGAAGCAAATAATAAAAGTAAACATAGCAGTAAGAAGACTAATGTAGTCTTCCTCATCAATGGTTTAATAGTAGCATTCATTAAAGCTTGAAATGTGGCTGGGGCATTAGTTAAGCCAAAGGGCATTACCACAAACTCAAACAACCCTTGATGAGTTCTAAATGTTGTTTTGTGAATATCTCTGTCATCTATTATCACCTGATGATACCCAGCTATAACAACCCTAAAGAAAACCGACACCCTAGAATTATTTCTGACACCCTAAAAATATTTAAAATATCCCAATATGTCCTAAAATACACCCCATACGTGAAAACGGGCCCTGAATACCTTAAATATTATTAAAAATAATCAAAAATCAAATTTTGGGTTTTGTCGCGGGCCATGTACACCCCTTAGGGATCTTACGCGGGCCGCTAGAGATCAAAGGTGTGGCGCAGCCCGGTGTTGACACGTGTCTGACTTGTGTTGAACCTATATGCTGACCTGGATCAACTACGCTGTTGACCAGCGTTGACGCGGGCCACGTAGGCCTTTGCCTACCTTTACGCGGGCCGCGAGAGGACCAGAAATCAGCACTATATATAGAGGGCCTCGGATCTTCAGTCGAACTCGCTCACTTTCTTTTCTATATCTCGAAAATCTGATAGTAGGCATAATATACGGGTATAATACCCCCTAATTAGCGAATTTCTGCTCCGTTGTAAGTATCATAACCCCTGGATACATATTAGATACGCTGCCCGATTGATCTAGGGTTCCGTAACGGCTGTCGTGGTTCTGCCCGACGTAGTCGTTGGAATGCCGTCTCGGGGAGGGTATTACTAATGTTAAAATGGGTTATTATACTAACACGTGTGCATTTGTGTAAATTATAGATAATTCTCAGGAAACCCTAAAGGATAACCTAAGACAGCAATGTGAGTAATCTCCTTTTTGTAAATTGTTTTTACAAAACCTTAACTATTTTACAATGTAATTTAGCAGTGATTGAGTCTTTGTAATTCTACGATTACTGCCGGTATGTTGGGGTTTTGTATACAAAATGTGATACACGTTACCATGGACGAAGAGTTAGCCAATGTGTAATATGACCCACCAGTCAGGATTGACAGTACTGAATAAGTAATTGGGTAGATATAAACATTGTGATCGCTCTCAATACTGTTTAAATTAAATTAATGTTTCTTAATTAAATTGGGATTCACTCACCAGTATTTCCCACTGAAAAATGTTTTTAAAACGCGTTTCAGGTAACACAATGTGAAAGCCAATTAGAAGCCAGCTGGATAGCACTGAAGGCTTGGAAAAGTGGCTATAAAAGTTACCTAAATAAAGAAGGCGTTTTAATTCAATAAAATGGGATTTATCATATAAATCAGTTTGTAATGAAAACTTGAGTTTTATCCCAATGTGTTTATTTATATAAAATGTGGTGTTTTACTCTGATAAAATATTTCCTAACTACGGTCGTGATGTAATTTCCGCTGCCAAATTAATAAACACCAATACCACCGACACTGAGTTCGCGGCCGCCCGTTCCCGGGACAAATAGGGGGCGGGGGTTGTGACACCAGCCCTCAAATCGAACTTAGAAAAAACTGTAGTTCCCCCTAACTCATCCAATAATTCTTCAATCAATGGAATGGGAAACCTGTTTTTTATTGTAGCCTCATTAAGTTGTCTATAATCCACACAAAACTTCCATGACCCATCTTTTTTCTTAACTAAAACCATAGGTGATGCAAATGCACTCTTAGTATTCCTCACCACCCCTGAATCTAACAATTCCTAAGTTAACTTTTCCAACACATCCTTTTGAGCAGCTGGATACCTATAAGCCTTTTGATTAATTGTCACATTCTCATCTTTTAGTATAATCTTATGATCACAATCTCTTTTTGGGGTTAATGTGGTAGGAACTTCAAAAACATCACTATACTTCTGTAGCAACCTATCCAATGCCTCATTTATACCAACCTCCTTCACCGCAGTTTCATGATGAAAGTGGCCATTATCATCCATTTGCATACTAAACAACTGAGCAGTCGCCATACCTTCTTCACCTTTAATTAACTCTCCGATTTTCTCTACAAAACACAAAGAGATAGTATTTGAATCAACCCCTTTCAGTTCTATACACTAGTCATCAGCTTTAAACTACATAGTAAGTTTCTTAGAGTTCCACATGATATCATTAAGGGTATGCAACCATTGTACCCCCAATACCATATCATAATTGCTTAAAGGAATCAGCATCACATCTGCAGAAAACCATATATTCTACACATCCATTTAAATCCTTCACAAAGTTGTGTGCATGACATCTCATTACCATCTGCAATTGTAATGTTCAGTGCACCCACCTTCTTCATAGGACACTTCATCTTTGTGGCAAGATCTATGTTAAGAAAATTATGAGTGGAACCAGAATCAATTAAGATATGCAAAACTATTGTTCCAATTGACCCTTTTACCCTCATATTAGAAAAGGAAGGTACCCCCATAATCTTATTCAGGTCCATCTGATCTTCATATTCCACTTCTATCAACTCAATTAAAAATAGTTGTTTGTTCTTACATACATGCCCTGGTGCATACTTTTCAGTACAGCCAAAACACTCTCCTTTTGCTCTCTTCTCCTCTATTTCCTTATGAGTTAGTTTTCTAGAATTCAAAGGTTTAGGTTTATTGAATGGTGTAGGTAACAAGGGTAGATTAGAAGAGTTGGTAACAGGATGTGGTTTATTGTAATAATCTTGGTTTCTTATAGAATATGACCCTTTCATCATACTTTTGTTGTTATAAGGCTATATTGCATTAAGAGATTCTTCTTGCATTCTAGCTAACATGTAAGCCTCAGGTAAACTTGTTGGTCTTAACAACCTTACAGGAAAACCAATCTCTGGTTTCACAGCCCTTAGAAACAAACTGACTGCATACTCATCACAAATGGAAACTTTTGTTAAGGCTAGATCAAATTATTGACATAACTCTTTTAATGTTCCAGTTTGTTTCAAAGATGCCAAAGCCCCCATAGCATCTTGAGTTAAAAAGTTACCAAATCTAGCCGTAATGAAAGTCTTATACTCATTCCAAGTCATACCTTCAATATTGCCTCCTCTAGATTGCACGAATGATTGATGCCATAAGACTGCCATATCCTCCATGTGCACAATTGCATACTGAATCTTCAAATGTTCTGGAGTATCATCAATCACAAAGAAATGTTCAACTCTACAAAGCAACCTTCCAAATTCACACCATTAAACTTGGGAAAATCCATCTTTGTCAGCCGATTATTGAAACTATTGTAAGAATTACCATCCGAATGCCCATGATTACTATCTGTACCCATTGATTGAATACTTTACAACACCTCAGTCATTTGTGCTTCCATTTGGTTCTTAATTGCTGCCAAATTTTCCGCAAAACGATTATCGAATTCTCATGATCCTGCATCCTCTGCTCCAGAGTTTGATTTCTGGTTGCCACTATTAGGGTTTATGGACCCAAACTGATCGAACAATGATCAATTTGCGAAATTGAAATGAAATCGCACAGAATTTGACTGAACAATGATCAGATTCAATTGATCGAAATCGAACAGAATTTAACCGAACAATGATCAAATTCAAAGGAATTGAATCGAATTTTACCAAGAGCTAGCCGAGGATCGACAGCTCTGATACCACTATTTAGCTCAGAAATGAGAAAAAGAAGACATATAGGAGATTTCACACAACCAAGCTATCTATTCCAACTAACAATTCTGTTACATATAGACGTTATCAACTAACCAACTAAATTTCCCACCCAACTACCAACTAACCACAAACATAACACTATCCTGACACTATTCACCCTTTTATTTCCCAATATTACACTTTTAACCCTTATACTTATAAACTGATACTAACAAAACGTCTTTCTTGTCTCACTTGGTTTTCATTGTACTCGGGCCATACTTCCCAGTTTTACATCTAGAAAGGATGTGATAGGCGTATTTTGCTTGGTTGAGGAAAAGTCCAGAGGAGTTTGAGATGACTTCTACGCCAAGAAACTAATTTAAAGTGACTAAGTCCTTTATTTTGAACTCTTTGTAAAGGCAATCTATAAAATTTTTAATGGTGTATATGTTGTTGCCCGTAATTATTAAATCATATACATAAACTAGTAGATAGATTAGAACTTTGTCAGCCTAAAATACAAGTTGATCACTATGTAACTATTGTGATAAGCTAAATTTGTAAAGGAGATATTCTCTCCTGATTAGGTACTATTTTTTTTATATATGCTTGTTGTGATATTCAATGAAAAACAATTCTACGGATCCTTTTATTACCAATGTTATTTTATTAATTTAGCTAAAATGAATATTACTAATATTATAAAATTTAAACTTGGTAACTATGACATTATAATTTACCACTTCAACATTCAAAGTAAATGACATCTAATAGGAATAACCAATGTTTTAAGTACTGGTATGAACCGGACGGTAATACCGGTTAAAATCAGATACCGAATACGTGCCCGATACGACAAAGGCTGGTAAAACGAGAATACAGTATGTCTTATATACCGGCCGTAAATCCGGTTCTACCGGTTCAAACCGGTGAACCGGTTTACATTATCTAAAATTTTGATTTTTCAATTTTAATAAAATTCGATATTAAGACAATATTGACCTTCTATATTTCCAAAAATTGACCTAGTGTCTTCCATTTCAATATTTAATCACTATTGGATATGTTACCTACTTCGTCCAAAGTAAATATTGTTTATAAGTAATAACAATGCTCTTAAAATGCTTAATATTTTAAAAGAAAGAATTGTTTTTTAAATAAAAATATGATCGGTTAAATAAATCCTAATTAAGATTGGATTATATTTTTAGATCAATTTGTAATTTATGAAATTATAGGGTTAACTAGTGATCCAGTTGAACCACTCAGTGTAACCCAGTTCAACCGATTGAACCATCTCAGAGCTCAACGATTTAAAAACCGGTTTGTAAAACATTGGGAATAACGCGTATGTGTTAATATCTTGAATTGTTTGAAATTTAATTGTTCAAATGTTTCTAGTAACTAGCCAAAGGCTACCATTTCAAAGTGTATGACATTTGATAGGAAATAAGTGGTGTGTATGACATATATGTATATCATACTCTGTATTTTTTGACTTATATATCGGTACACACGTTATTCCCTATCAGATTTCGTTATTAACTATTCAAAAGCCATAATTTTAAAGTTCAAAGTAAATGACAATAAGTATGAATTTCGATATTAACTATTCAAAAGCCAGAAGTCCAGAACTTTAAAGTTCAAAGTAAATGACAATAAGTATGAACATTCAACTAAACGCGTTTGTTCTCTTACATTTATTTTCCCTGCCATAAGAAACTTTCATACAAAAGAAGCCATGATATCCTTCATGATCACCGATGTAAGTTGAATATTCAAACTAACTTTCAATATAAACGAATCTTCTAAATCAACATCTTTCACAATCAAGTTTATTATAGTCATGATATAAGTAATTCAAATAATAAAACAAAATTGTATATTTCATGACACCAACAGGGTAAAAAATTCTGATTTTTCGAAGCGATAAAATTGCTAGATACGTTCAAGCAAACGTTAATGAAAACCGAAATTGAAGAAATATTAATATTGTTAATATCAAAGGTAGCCCAACGAACATTTATTTACAGGTTATTCATGTAACTCCCTAATTACGTTTGGTCAAAGTAACTGAATATTGACTAGACACTCAATGAATTCGAAATATTAATTACAGTAGACATAACCAACGCACTACACTTATATGAAACAAATCTTAAAACCCAAATTTTAACATAAAAACTAGACTATTAAAAAGATTTTATGATGGTTATTTTTTGAGTTATTAATGGTTTTTTCACCTCCGCATTCCCACCGGTTCACAAACGAGTGGTCTTTCGAGTTCCCCGTTCAGCATCAATATCCTTTCTAGATTAATAACCGATTTTAAAAAGTATACATCAAACTGGTAACGTTTATTCTTTTATAGTTCAAACACTTTGAACATTCATTAAAATTGCATTATCAAAGTTGGGCTAGCACTTAAGCCACTTCAACGACTTCAAAGTAAACGCAACAGTCAAAATTGTTTGTATTATAGAGAACATTCAGCTAGTGATCGAGTCTACTAAGCCAAGTCACCACTCACCAAGGTTGAATTATCTACACATTAAAGAAAAATACCGTATATATAGATTTAGCAAGTTAAAGATGAGATATTATCAAAACTTGTTCTTTTTGCATCTATAATGAGAACCCAACTCAACTATATGGGTTTCTTGATACCCTTTTACCTCATCTTTTTTGGGCTTGATATGATGTTGGTTTCAGCCCGGTGTCAAATCAACCAACACTCAATTTTGATCCAGTTAAAAAACACACTCCAGTATGATTCTTCTCAATCAACAAAACTAGTGTCTTGGAACCCAAATACCACAGATTGCTGCACCTGGGGAGGTGTTACTTGCAGCATAAACGGTCAGGTTATCGGCCTAGACTTGAGCAACGAAACGATATCTGGTGGAATCAATGATTCTAGTGTTCTTTTCAATCTTAAGAATCTTGAAAGCTTGAATCTTGCTGCAAATGATTTCCACTTGAGGAAAATTCCTTCAAGACTTGGTAATCTTGCCAGCTTGTTGTACCTGAACCTATCGAATTCAGGTTTTTCGGGCCAGATTCCTGGAGAACTGTCACAGCTGACAAGGCTGGATACACTTGTTTTAAGTAGTAACAAACTGGAAGGAGAATTTCCGAGATCTATCTTTGAGCTTAAAAAGCTTAGTATCTTGTTATTATCATCTAATAACCTGAGTGGAACCGTAAGTATGGCAGACTTCCAAGATCGTTTAAGCAATCTAACGACTCTGGATCTTTCGTATAATAACTTATCGATCATAACGAGTGATAACATCACTCTCATGAATCATTTTCCAAACCTATCGATCTTGAGGTTGGCGTCTTGCAATCTTTTAAAGTTTCCTAATCTAGGAAACCAATCAAGATTGACATTTCTTGATCTTTCCAACAACAAAATTGAAGGAAATATCCCCACATGGATATGCAATGCTTCCTACCTAAACATTCTTGATTTGTCAAACAATCGGTTAAATGGAACGATACCACAGTGTTTGATTGAGTTTGGCCGCAAACTTGCGATACTAGACTTAGCACACAATGATCTCATTGGTCCAATAGAGGGAACATTTCCTAGCAACTGCGGGTTGAACATTCTAGACCTGCGGGGGAACTCTTTGGAAGGGAAGATCCCACAATCTCTTGTCAACTGTACAATGCTACAGTTCTTAAACCTCGCGAACAACATGCTGAATGACACTTATCCATGTTCTTTGGGTGACAATACCAAACTGCGTGGCCTCATTCTGAGATACAACAGGTTCCACGGATCCATGCGATGTGGTCAAAACCAACACGACAA